>JAUCNO010001851.1:14790861-14816324 GCA_032353835.1 Enteromius viviparus
AAGGAGAAATAGCGTCAGCGTAGTAGTGCCTTCAGTATGGAGACAGTGCTCATCTTACCAGCCTCTTTGGGCTGTATCTAAAGCGCGTTGTCCCGTGACCGATTGGCCCGCGGTGATTGTATCCAGGTGCTCCTGATGATTGCCAGGGCGATGCTGATGAGCTGCGGGGAATCCAGCCACAAGACACATACTGATGTCCGTGAGGAAGGTCTGTTACTGCTTACTGCTATGGTCATGAGGTCAGACAGATATGGCTGCAGGTCATCATTTTACAATCCAGTTAAAACTGTGCAAAAACAGGTTTTGGTCAGGGCCGGGTCGTGTTTTAACCCGGAATCATCCTCTTGAGAGGCAAACAGAATCTTTTGTCTGAGATCAAGGGCCCTGATTAGGAAGTTCTGTGGTGTTTTTCTAATGCGCTGAGTTTCCATTCAGTTGCTTATACAACTCAGTGGCGTTCTTCTCCTGATAGTGAGAGCGAAATATGTGTCTCAGCATTGGAAGTGTGAGTCTGGCCTTACTCTCAAGGTAGCTACGCAGCTGAAGCCCTGGTGTTATGGCTCGGATGAAAGAGTCTATGATTTCCTGTTCTGGATAGCCCTTCTTGAGTGCACTTTCTATCTGTCTAGCTAAACTAGAGAAGGAGAGACAATCTTTTTGTCCTGGGTCTCCTATTAGACCAGCAATTTTAAAGTCTTTCTGCCATGCTGATGCTACTTGTCTCTGTGGCATATTCGAAAGATTGGCTGAGTCATACACTAAATGTCTTTGTGTTTTGTCTCCTGTGTGTAGCAGTGGAGCAGGGCTAACATGCAGAGAAGAGAACAATTCAGCAGTACCTGTTACGCATTCTGGCGTGTGTCTCTGAGCTGTGTTAACATTTACAGTGCTTTTCTCCTCTTCCTCTGTATATTGTCTTGACGTATTGACAGTAATTCCCATGAGTTGACTCGGTTTATCATTAACTACCAAAAGTTCAGCCATGCCACCATCTTCTAACTCCTCTAGCTCAGCTCTCAGAAGATAGTTACAAACGTGTAACATAGAATCCTTAACATTATATATACTGTAATATTGCATAAACACGACATTTTCATCATCCTTACCTTGCACGAGTATTACTTATGACTTGTCTAATACGATTTAATTTACCCAGGGGCAGAGAGGCTTGCATAAGGTTGAAGTCTAAGGTGATGCCTAGGAATTTGAGGACTAGACGGTTTTTTCCTTTGAAAGAGGGACATCCAGATCATGAAAAGTGCACTTACAGTGAGTCAATAAGTATTTGATCACCCTATAATTTTGCAAGTTCTCTTACTTAGATTCGTGGAGTGGTCTATACTTTTCAACAAAGGTGCATTTTCACTGTGAGTGACAGAATCTAAAAAGAAAAATCCAGAAATCACATTGTATGATTTTTTGACAATTTATTTGGGAATTATTGTGTCAAATAAGTATTTGATCACTTGCTTATTGGCCAGATTTCTGACCCTCAAATACCTGTTATTTTGCTTTTAAATAGTCCAACTTTAGTCTGCTTATGATACTAAATTAGTAGAACCATGTTTGAGGTCGTTAGCTGTCATAAAGACACCTGTGCATCCCACAATCAGCCAAAGTCTAAGTAGCAACATCAAAGAGCTGTCAAAAGACATAAATGACAAAATTGTAGACCTTCACAAAAGTGGAAGCGCTATGGGGCAATTGCCAAGCAGCTTGGTGAAAAAAGAACAACTGTTGGAGCAATTGTCAGAAAATAGAAGAGGCTAATGATTACTATAAATTTTCCTCGTGATTGATACCCTCGTGGGGTAACAGTGATGCTAAGAATGGTGAAAAATCAGCCCAGAACTACATGGGAGGCTGGTCAATGCTGTGAAGAGAGCTGGGACCATCATTTACAAGGCTACTATCAGTAATACTCTAAGACGTCATGGTATAAAATGTTGCATTGCATGGACGGTTCCCCTGCTTAAGACAGCCCATGTCCAGGCCCGTCTGAAGTTTGCCAGGGACCATCTGGATGAACCAGAGGAGTAATGGGAGAAAGTCCTGTGGTCAGATGAGACCAAAGTAAAACTTTTTGGTCTTAACTCCATTCGCCGTGTTTGGAGAAAGAAGAATTATGAGTATCATCCCAGTAATACCATACCTACAGTGAAGCATGGAGCTGGAAGCATCATGCTCTGGGGGTGTTTTTCTGCACAGGGGACAGGACGATTGCACTGTATTAAAGAGGGGATGAAAGGGGCCATGTACTGTATTATGACATATTGGGCAAACACCTTCTTCCCTGAGGTCTTGATTGAAAGATTGAAAATCTTTGGAGGGAGCTGAAACTCTGTGTTGCTCAGTGACAGCCCCAAAACCCTACAGATCTAGAGAAGATCTGTATGGAGTGGGCCAAAATCCCTCCAGCAGTGTGTGCAAACCTGGTGAAGAACTATTGAGGTGAGGAACTGTTTGACCTCCGTAATTGTTAACAAAGTACCAAATATAGACAGCTTCAGACAGTGTATCAGAGATTTTTGGACTGATGCGACAACCAAAAGCAAGCCTAACTGAAAAATACATCTTTTCTTAACAACTTTTTCTGCTTGGCTTGAATGTTGTTGGGAATGGATTCGATTTGCCATGGGTCAGCTGACAGGGGCTGGGGCTTTTCCAAAAAAAAAAGAGAACAAAAATAGCAGATTTGTCACACCGCTACCAGCAACTGAACCCAGATCAGCGATCACACAGTCATCAACTGCACCATCACAATCAACCGCACCATCACACGCTCACAGTCTCCTGATTACTGACACCTGATGGCAATCTGCACTTCACTTTATAAACTCTCTCAGCCAAACACTCAACGGCTGAGCTCGAGGTTAGACGCTTACCATTACTCACCGTGTCTACCTGCCTGAGTGATCGTTCTGAAACATTTTGCCTGAGCTTTCGTTCTGGACTGCAACTGTGACGAAAAGGACTTTATCTGATGAACTGTGAAAGACTGAGTATACATACCTGTTACTTACCTGATTGTGTCTGCCTCTCTGCTCCATACCTGGGAGAAACTTAAATATGTTTGTGCACAATAAAACTCACTGATTGAACTTTACTCCTTTGTCTGTGTAGTCGGAGCGTAACAAGATTAAAATAACTCCCTAAACTAACATAAGCTGGAGAAAAAAGTATTTCAAAAACAGAAATGGCACCCACCTCCCTACTTAACCCAAAAGCAGAAGTTCAAAAACTCAAGAGATCAAAAAAGTATTATAGCTAATGGACAACTGAAGTTAACACTTACTTCTCTTTTAATAAAGTCTCCGTAATACTGTAGATGTAGTCAGTGAGACAAAGGGCAGAAAACACTACTTGAGAAGTCTCAACACATTTGAGAGAAAGATACACAAAATCACCAAATTAGGGTTAATGAGGATGAGTTCTCAGCTGCCACACACCATCTAGTCACCACCAAAGTCTAGCTGCAGTTTTTAATATTCTCTCTCCTCTCATATCATCCAATCACAGCAGAGCTCTAATTATCAACATCAGGTGGGGACACTGGTTCTGCGGGGAGAGAGAAAGAAAACAATTTCCACCAACAACAGAATCTTACAGCTCTGGACGTTACACTAGTCAGTGACAGAGATGCCGTGGATTGATCAATAACCTGGCAATATGAATATGTATGTATGTGTGTGTATGTGTGTGTGTGTGTGTGGGGGGGTGATCTATATAAATAGAGTATGTGTATATATAGGTACTGTGGCCTGGAGAGGAACTACACGTGAGAGCAAGATGTGGGAAATGCCCTGTAGGGTGATATTTATTGACAGAACTGTACAAGGGGAAAAAACAATGGTGCTGGTGGTGGCGTCTTCAGTGCTCGGTGTTGTGGTGACTCCTCTTCTCCTTTAACCCCGAGTGAAGAGATCCCGGAAGTGGGGATCAATCGGTCACGGCGAGTCTGTGGTGTTAATGAAAGAGACAGTAGGTAAGTTCACACACCATCGGAGATAGTTCTCAGTCTTCTGTGCTGAGGAGCCAGCTTATATTGGGATCCAAACCGTGACCGATTGGTCCGTGCTGAGTGGATCCAGGTGTGGGTTGTTGGTTGCCAGGGCGACGCTGATTGTACTTCGGGATTCCCGCTACAGTACATATGGTCACTGTCGGGCAGAATCCTCAAAGACTGTCCAATAGCATCGTTTTGTGAAAAAAAAAAAACATTTAACTTACAAAATTTGGACATAGAAGGTTTGTGCCAGACAATGACGATATGTATGTATGTAGCCTAATTTTGTGTGTGTGTGCAAACATAAGTATATACGTGTGTGCGTGTGTTTGTGCGTGGATAAACACTTGTGTGTATGTTCATGTGTGTGTCTGTTCTGCTTACTGAATGCAATTTCAGTAATTTAATTAATTAAGTAATATATTTATTTCCAGGTAAAAGAATGATATCTGAAAGTATTTTGAGTTTTTTTTAAAGTTTTTTTAATTTTAAGTATTAAAAATGCATTTTTCGGTTTTATGTCCAAATTGTTGTATTTTTGATGAAACCTATCTGCATTCAAGTGATGATGAAACATGAACACATAAAGAACACATTTTTGGGGGGATAGCAGAGGCTTGGCTCTTTATTTTGACATATAATACACTCTAAAAAATGTTGGGTTATTTTTTCAACCCAACCGCTGGGTTTTATTTCATTTTATTGGGTTATTTTCTCAATGTTGGGTAGTTTTTTGTGTAACCCAATGCTGGGTTACCGGTTGGGTTAGAACGCAGACGTTAAAGAGAGCACGCACGTCACGTTAACATCGGACGACACCGCTGCAAGAAGCCGCCATTTTTTCATCGTCTCAAGAAGCGAGTAAAAGATGTTTATGATAAGTAAAGTTTAAAAATATAAAGTCATGATTTATTCTTTGTGTCCGGGAGTATTTAGAGATTTCATGGAAGGCAGGAATAGTCTGAAAAGAGCTTATATTGAAAAATACGATGCAGTTTTTGTCTCTGAAATGAACAATATACTTTTATATACAGATATACTTTTAATATAACAACCGCGAGTGTCTTATATCATATTTACATATGATTTTACAATATTCGCTCTAGTTGAGGTGTTAATAGACGGTTATTAAAACACTTATTTTTCGCAGTTAAACTGAAGGGAAACGGCGCTGTGTAATAAACGCTAGCATAATTATTTTGAGGCTGATGAAGTGGTAATTGTTGAAAGTAATGTGTTTGCATGTAATATTTCAGACTTGTTGAGCTCCGTGTGTGATTTTTCTTAGCTTCTTCAGAAGAGAGGGAAAGACGGTTAAGGTAGGTAAACGTCATTATTCCATCATGTTGTTGTTAATGTTACTTTTAGTAGGAGTAAAATAATGTAAGTTTTTGTTTGTTTTTCTCCTGCCTTTTTTACTTCCCATTTTGTAACAACAGTATGATTTACTGTACGTGTTCATATTTTATGTAAACTATTTTTGCCTATTTTTGCCAGAACTTAAACCAACTTTGGAGTTGTCTGATTTGGACAGTCATCATTTCTTAAGGAATAGGTCACAAAAAATAATTTACTTGCCCTCATGTCATTCAAAACCTATGACTTTTGTCTGTCTTTAGAACACATATGATTTTTTACATTTTCTCTTAAAGTTTTGTTAATCCACTGAGAGTCTAGATAATCCGTATTTTCATGTTTCAAAAATAGTTCTTGTACAAGTAATCCATGCCAATAGTTATATATAAATACTTAATATAAATAAGTATTAATAAATATATCATTAATCTTAAATTATATCATAGCGAACATGTGTTCTGAAAAAAATATTGGTCACCCAGACTTGCAAAAATTAAGAGATTATTAAATGCAGAGTTTGTATGGGTTTAGAACAACATGGGGGAGAAAAAGTAATGGCCATTTTTCGGTGAACTAATCCTTTGAAAGAGCAGCCCTTCACGTACATGGAAATTTGTGAGGTATGTGAATTTTTGTCTGTTTCAATATTTCAGCAAAGAAGTACCTTTCTGAAATGGTGTTAATTTTGGCAGAGATTTTTTATTTAATCTTTATCTTCAGATGAAAATGAATAAAATTCTATTAAATGCTTTCTTTTTTCAAATGTGTTTCTCTTGTTAGGCCGCTGATCAAGAACAGGCAGTGACTGGGATGAAAGCTGGTAAAGAGAATCACCTTTCTCCTTAACTGATGCAGCAGTGGTTTTAAAGGAGGACAATGCTCTGGATAATGGAAAAGGTGTCACATGTTTTGCTGTGCTGATGGTGCTCCTTCATATGCGAAAGAGATCATGAAAATTGGCAGTGATGCATGATCAGTATTAATGGACTATCAATGTTTGTATAATAGTGTTTTAAAATATTTTTATACAACATGTAAAAATGACCAAAAAAAGTTGCATTTGATCTTGTTATATTTAACAAATGTTCAGTGCTTCATTTATAAACTGGTAATGCCATACTTTACTGCATTTCTTCTAACATTCATGTTACTTTTGACTGTTTCTCCTATTGTTTTTAATAAATATTTACCTTTGGATAGTCATTCTTTGTGTGTAGAAGTGATTTTAAAATGAACAAGTTTTGTAGGTTTAATGCCTAGCTTAATTTGGGGTTGATTTTAGCCTAGCAATGTAGTAATTTTGAACCATAAAAAAAACAACCAAGCATGTTGGGTCAAATATATAACCCAATCAACTGGGTTAAAACAACCCAGCGCTGGGTTAGTCCATATTTGACCCAGTGTTGGGTTGCCAAAATAACCCAAATTGGGTTGTTTTAACCCAGCAATTTTTTAGAGTGTAAGCAAAAACTATTTTTCGGGAATGTTTGGGTGATTGGGACATAATGTATTATCATTAGTTTACACACACTTATTCCTCATGTTAGCTGTTTGATGTGTTATAGGCCAGAATTTCATTTGTTCTGTTCATAAATAAGACTCATTTTTCTTTTTGTATTTTTATTACTCAATTTATTAGTCAATATGAAACAAATATGACCCCCCTAACCCCCCACATGAAAACTTTTATGTAAACCTTTGGGTGAACTTTCCCCTGGCTCATCCCCAATAAACTCATTTAACTGAAGCAAAAATTTGCCTTCAATCCATCAGACCAAAAACGTTTCACTAAAGAGAACACTCTTCAGATCCAAAATTCATGAAAACTTTTAAACCAACTTGGGTGAGCTAAAAACATTTGGTGAACTTTTGCATCACTACATAAAAATCCCATAGCTGTGCATTCAGATTGCCTTGAGAACAAGTGCGGGATGTCTTTTGAGATGACTTTCCCAGACTGAGAGTTAACCACACACTGGCTGCTTGAAACCCAGCAAACTAAACAGACAGACAATGGCTTTACCTCCTAAGGAAACTCAGGCAGGCTTCCAAGGCACCATGATGTCACCTCTAATGATCTAGAACAAATTCAACTACAATGATTATTTCTCTGCAGAAATGAAACTATTTGGGGAGGGGGGTAAATTACAGGACTGTGGGATGTCAAATGTACATCTATGCTGCCCTCAAACCTTCATATACTGCCAGCAGTTTATGAAACAGTCTCTTCTAAAAACCAAACTGAGGTTCTAGCTAGCCAGAGGGACGTTTTGCTTCACGCCTCATTTTTAAAAACAGAAATTCAGCCAAAAACTCACCATGCCTTTAAAACGATCTGGCATAGATCAAAAAATTTAAAAAAATAATTAAAAAAAAAGGAATACTGGGAAAAAAAATTTACATTTCACCAAAAATCTAAGATAAAAGTTTATCAAGGGGAAAAAAAGTAAACGTTTCAATCACATGTTGACTTTTTCAGTGCTGAGCTAACAATTTAAGAGCATTTTAAGAAATATTGTGAATCAAAATATCCAAACAAATGGCAGCTTTTGTCCAGGTAGAACATTATATTTCTTCATCTTAAGGCAACTTGCTTTGGAAATGTGTGCAAGCTTTGAACTAAATGCACAACGTATTGGATACACTAATTTGGATGGAGCTTCATGTAAGAAACACTGGGATGAGACAGCGAGTGTACGCAATGATGCTGTAACACTAGAAGATGTTCTGCGCACTTGACATCAAATGATTAGACAATTGGAAGGAGCCTCCTGCACGTCACCATCGTAATGTTCGGTCAACGAGGTGGGATCCTCATGAAAACGAAAAGCCCTCCCCGTGCGGTTTGCTGGATTTTCCCGGTGAAATAAAAGCGCGCACCTGGACCTGGACACGGAGCTTGGTTACGAGCGAATAGTCAAGGCAGCCGCGCACAGCTACCACCTCCAGACCACTTCAGCAACAATGATCGCCAACAACATCTCTGTTTTCTGCTTGTCTTCACTTCTACTTTTAAACTTGGTCGGTGCCAAACCAGTCACCAGTTTACAGGTGAGGCTTTCAGTGTTAGCTCACTCTTAAATGTTTTTTAGACTCTGACTAACATAGTATATATATTTATGCATGTTTTACAGCAGAGTCTTAAGCAGTTGTTAGATGAAGAAGTGAACACGCCGTTTGCGGAGTCGGAGGAGTCAGTCATGGAGCAGAAAGATGCGAGATCCGAGAAGAGCGCGCTGGATGAACAAATTTGGGATTCAGATGCGCGCAACTCAGCGCTGGCGGGAAAAGATAGCGCCATCGAGCGTCTTCTGGGCGACTTACTGTCCACTTCCAAGCGCTCCTGGAGTCGATTCAAGAAAGGTGGGCTGAGGAGCTGCTTTGGGGTCAGACTCGAAAGAATCGGGTCTTTTAGCGGACTCGGGTGTTAAGCGGAGGTATGCTAGGAGATGTTAGGTCATCTTGGCCAGATATAAACATGGAAAATTGTTCAAACGCGTATTAGAAATAAAACAAGTTATGTCTTATTACTTCATGTCATGTCACTTCTTGCAGGATGGGACTTTGAATACTTGACACCGCAGGCACATCTTTGATTAAAAAGAAAAAAAATATATAATAATTGTTGACTGAAAGTTTACCGTAGATTTGTGTTCAGGTGATGCTGTATGTGTAGGTCATTATTTATTTAAGATTTAGACATGTAAATAGTTTTGTTTTTGAAGATTCCATGACTGCTGCTTTGTACTGTTGCATCTATTTATTTATTTGTGTATTTATTTATGTCCTCTATGAATCCAACCCTGTTATATGTATATTGCTGCAAAATAAATATTTTGCATAACGTGTGTGTCAATGTGGTCTAAAACTACAGTGAGTAAACTTGAAAATGAACTTAGAAGGTAAATTAATCCATATATGCTAATATAATGCATTAACATGATGCATAGGTTAATATCTTAGTTTATTTTATTAAAATAGACAAAGCAATAAATCAGGCTAAAATCTAAAACTAAATTAAGAAGTAGGCTAGTTTTGCTCCTTGCAAAAGTTGCATTAGATTTTTTTAGTATTAACATTTGTCATTATCAATGATTCAAACGTGCCAAAAAGGTCTTTACCTGAGCCTGAACATGTAAGTCAGTTTTCTGTTGGTGAGATTTAATTGGTAAATTTAGGTATGACCCAGAAACACAAAATAATAGAAAAAGTAAATTAATAAATTGGTTGATTAAATGTTAATGAAATAAATTCTTTCACAACAAAACTTTCCTTTATTGTTGTTCAGGTGTTATATAATCCGGTCTGTAGTTTGTTTATCCTTCAACAAGTTCTCACTCCCATCCCGTCACATATGGACTCTTTCAGGACCCCTTGGAGTCAGTTTTTACGCACTGCGTGCTCCTTTTGCGTCATTTTTAATCGTGTAGGAAACCCCACTGCTCTCAGTTGTTTGCTCTATGCGTCATATATAAATGTATTGAATTCTTTAAATAGGTTTGTAAAAGCAGAAATTATTGAAAAGTATTTCAGGAGTTGGGAATGAGAACTTGTTGTATTGAGTGACTACAGAACAACTTGAAAAGCAACAGACCACTGAAATGATCTTGAGAATGAGGCATGAAGAAAAAAAATGGTGAAGAAGAAGTGTTCTTTTTTTTTTTTTTTCCTTTATTTTACCAGGTGATGTCCCATTGAAATAATCAAATCTCTTTTACAAGGGAGCCCTGGAATTCTTAAATGTTTGGTTTAAAACAATCATTAAATACACGGTAGCTGGGACAGCTAAACTATTGGTAATTCTTACTAACAATGCAAGGTATCTGCACACTATTAGCTGTCTTAATAAGCAATAAAACCCAACCGTAACTCTTTTGACCTGCTTTCCCGCATTTGTTATGAACTGGAGATGAAGTTAAATCAGCAGTGTGATTCCAGCGCATTAAATGATCTCTTTTATACACGCGTAATAGGGGAGACAGGGGAGTGCTGTAAACACGGTTAGTTGTTTGACAGAGCTGTGATGTCATCAGTATCATACACTCCATTCACATTTTAATGTTACAGGATCAAGTGACATGATACTTTGCATTCATGCTAACTTTATGCCAAAACAGCTGTTTGGGTGGGGATTGTTGTAACAGTTAAACTCCTTATGATGAGTCCAATGAGTCATCACGTCCTCTATTAAGGCAAAGTCCTGTGAGGTTATATTATTTTATTTTTATTTAAATCAAGGGATTTATATGAAACGTGTTTTTGTGTTTTTTAGTTGATGTGCATATTTTGATGATCTTTTTTTTTTCACTGTAAAGAACCTTGTATATGTGGAAAGAATGTTAAAGATGAACATGTACATGAATGCTAAAGGACGCTCACCTTCACGAAACACTGATGCCAATAAAAATAAATAACTTTTTTTCTTCTAATCATTTTCTAAAACTAAATAATACTGTAAATATATTTGGAAGACACATCGCACCATTAGGGTCTTAATGAGCATTTGTTGCTCTTCCTTACCAATGGCTCAATTAAATCTTTCTAGTTGACACAGTGCGTCAGCATAGCAGCAGCTGGTCCAAATGTGCACGTCACCTGTCTATTAGACCTATAAATTAAAAAGTCAATCCGATCCGATAAAACTATTTTACAAACTGGCGATTTCGTATAATATTTGTATATGGACTCATCTCCGTCTCCATCTCTCTCTGTCAATAGGGACAATTCTCAGTACTAAAAAGCTGCTTATGCGTATTAGCTAGCTGTTTGTTAATAGGCAGGCTACATAAAGCGCATTCTGTATGATGTTCCCCAATCATACCTAAACTTAACAACTTAGCAAATTAGTAGTTTATTGAGTCAAAATTGTGATTAGTTGTTAATATAGCTAGAAAAATGTGACTAAATCTTGAGACCGTTGATTAATGTTTTATTAACAAGTAATACATCTTAATGCATTATAATAGCTTTTCACCCTTATTATTATATAATAATGTATTTAATAATATATTTATTATTATTAATTACAATATTTAGCCTATTATTATGCATTTAGATAAAGCGTAAAACCTTCACGCAGCCTACTGTAACTTGTCTTAAAGTGCCATGTAAAACACTTGATGCGAATGATTTCAGGGAAGAGCAGTGTAATGAAATCATTAAGGTGTTCCCGTCACTGTATGGCCCACTTGGTCTCGTCTATAGGCTTTAAAGGACTGATTTCCGACAGCAGCCTTTATCAGAGCGAGGTGTCGGAATGCAGCGGCCATTCTTCACATTACTTGCGTGTCAAACTTTAAAGTATAAAAGAGCTCATGGCTCCGCTGAGAGAGTATTCAGACAACGACAAACGAGACAGAAGAGCAGCAAAAACACCAGGAACCATGAAATCGATTTGCATTCCTATAGTCGGCCTTCTCTTACTCTGCGGCGTTCAGCTCATGGGTGCGTTTCCAGTACAAAACCCAGCCTTAACCACTGAGGACAGGGATGTCTTAAAGGTAAGACGAACATCTAATGAAAACGCGTATAAATGGTACGCCAGAAAAAAACAGAAAACCGTGGCATTTATACGCAAAAACGACTTTGGCGTGAATATGATACGCATCTGCCCCACAATGCTTTCCCATTTGAAACGTAAACTCGTATTATTGATACGCACTTTAATGAGATCGGTTTGGAATGAGACTAAACTTGCTTAATAATGCTCAATAGGGCAAACTAATGAGCCACGTGCGGCCCTTTCAGCTTCTTTTACAGCGACTGGAGGAGTACATTCCTGCTTCTTCTCAAGAGCAAACACTGATAAAAGTGGAAGAAGAGGAGGATAATCCCGAAGAAACTCGCGTTGAACCTCAACCCATGATTGACATGAGGGACTATCTGTCTGCTCGGGACTTGAGGACAGTCCGGCAGGACTCCAAGAAATATTCCGGGTGTTTCGGGCGCAAACTGGACAGAATCGGCTCCATGTCGACCCTGGGCTGTAACACCGCCGGGCGCTCAGGTAAACTCTTCATACTAACATATTTTAAACAAAAAACAATTTCTCGACCCGTCAATTTACAGATATAGTATTAACATACAGGTTTTTGGTTCACTAACTTAGCATTGTCTTTTTTCTCTTTTTTCAGGTTCTAAGAAGTGGTGAAGTCTTAATGATTGGAAACTTCTACACTGCAAAACAAGTTTTAGTGTTGTTATTGCTTTGGAGAGTTATTTCTACTTGATCTGACCTTACAATGACTTTTGTTGGTGTAACCTATGTATTCAGTTTGATTAAATTATGTTAAATTATATTTCTGGCATTGACAAAAAACAAGATGTTACTATCAAAGCACATTTTTAGGTTACCTGACTTTTTTTCTTATTTTTTACTATGTTATTATAGATGACTTCAGAAATTGTTCTTAACCATGCATATTTATTTAGATATTTATTAAATTGTTTAAATAGTCCAGTTATGTATTTATGCATATTTAATTTAACTATCATTCAGATCAGTTGTAATAAATGTTTACACATGCCTTTGTTTCAGAAATCTTTCTTTTCTATTTCTACAGATTTGACCTGAACACATGAGTTTTCTCTAAATACATAATAATCTGTTTTAAATCATAATGTTAAATTGAGCTCTTGAGTACTGAAGTATAGTTTATGACAAAGAATAAACTTCTTTCACTGTTTGCCCGACAACAACAATAGGGTTGAATTGATTAAACTGTCCCTTGGAGTCATAGAAATTCCTGGGTCATCATTCTTGGTTGAACCTGTTTCAGCACCATGGAGAGCAGCAGTGCTTCAAATTACTCAAGGGAACTCAAAGTCACTATCCTGAGTTCATTCAGTATAATTTAGGCTAGTGTTATCATAATTTAAAACTGGTGATTTTTTGAAAAAAAAAAATGCTTTTCTGTATTGTTGTTAATGAATAGGGGAAACCAGAGGTGCTTAATTAACTCCAAACTAAAATTGGCAAATTGGTTCAAGTTGTCACATGTTTGGCACATGTTTTATTTATATCAAATTATTCATAGAATGTTTTTCTTGGCCAAAACAACTTAATATATGCATATGTTTTATATTATTATTAGTATTATGTTAATTTATGAAAGATGGTATTATAGTTTTAATGCTTAGCAGCAGCAGTAGTAGTGGGCTAGTAGCAGTAGTAATAATAAAGTGGGTTAGGGTAATGTGGGACACTTTCTGCTATTTTTAATTGTGACTCATATTTCCTTAAAACTAAAATTATATATATATATATTATAATTATAAAATGCCCAAGATATTCTCTAAATCAGAATAATTTTTTTGATATATTGTACTTAAAGGAAATATTGTCAAATCATTTAAAAATGTTTGGATTTTCTAATGTGGGACAACTCATGCTCAAGTCTGGGACATTATGTGTTGGATTAGAAATAGTTACATTTTTACAAAGCAAACTTCACATTTAACATTTCTTTGATTATGGCCTGTACAGTGTGTCTTAAAAACTAGCAGCTGGTCCACATGTGGTTTGTTAAACACAGCTAAGAAGTTACACTTTTACTATTTAAAATAATTTACTACAAAAATGTCAGATATTTGACTTCCCCACATTAGTCACGAGAAAGATTGTTTCAGCTAGAAATATTCTTAGCACATTTTAATAATATAATTGCGAAATTTGATGTACAACAGCAACAACAATATTAATAAAAAAGTTTAGGTAAAGTTTTGGTAATTCTTTGTCTGTATTTTTTATTTTTATTCATTTTATATTTTATTTTCTATATCATTTGTATAATATAAATCCGATCCAATCATTCCTATAAAATATTGTACTTATTTTTAACAACAGTTTTAAATATTTCAGTGCACATGTATAATATAATAATCTCATATGATAGTATTATACATATAAAATGTTCATTAGAGTAAAACATTTAACAATATCATGCAACAAATCATTAGCCACATTACTGACAAATAACTACACTTCACAAATTTTCTTTGCCAAAGCAAAATATATTCACATTAGATTTTAGATAAATGCCAATAGTAAAAAGTCTATTTAGCAGTTTTTAACCAGTAATTAAATCAGATATGATTAGCATGCACATAACTAAAGGTTCTGTTTTGTTCCCTCCTTTATTGTTTTTTCATAAAGTCATTGTTTTAGTCCTCATCACTGGCCTATATATAGAGCATCATCTGTTTTAACCCCTTATGGTATAGTCAGTTGTAGTTTGTATCAGTTGTGAGGTGATGCCGGAACCATGTGAGCCACTCGTGCAGCGGATGCATTCCCCATGATGCCTGAGGTCACTGTTTGTGTTTGAGCTACAGATCGAGCAGCACACATCAGTTCTCCAGCGAGACACCTCTCACTGCCCCAAACAGCCACTTAAAAGGAAATCTGCTCCAGGAACGTTATCACAGACGAGGTGTCGGAATGCACTTCACACAGTTTACAGAGGATGAGCTCCTGACAGTCAACTGTCCCTATATAAGAGCCAAGCAGGCAGATGGCCAGTTCAGAGAGAAAGAGCCAGCATCCAGAAGAACCCAGAGATGATCAGAGGACTTATTCTCACAGGGCTGCTGGTCCTGCTTTGGCACCAGACGGATGTACAAGCGCACATATTGAGCAGACACAGTTCCGTCAGCAACATGGCCAAGCTGAAGGTATTTCTCCTTTCAAGCCTTAAAATAAACAAATAAGTATAAAGAGAATTTGCAGTGAAATTGGATTTAATATACTCTATGATACAAAAGGGATAACTTGTAAGTCTTTTCTGTCTTTTTGGGGGGTAAATGGATGCATGTTGTTTGACTGAATGATAAAGGGACAGTCTACCATAAGTTGTTCCAAACCTATACGAGTTTCTTTCTTCTGCTGAGCACAAAAGAAGATATTTGGAAGAATGTGGATAGCCAAATACTTGACGGCACCCGTTGACTTCCATAGTTTTCCCCAATAGTATGGAAGTCGATGGGGACCAGAAAGCATTCAGTTACTCACATTCTTCAAATGTCTTTTTATTTTCAACAAAGGAAAGAAAATCATTCAGGTTTGGAACAACTTGATGGTGAGTAAATGATGACCGTTTTAGGGTCTACTGTCCATTTAAATGCTATTTTTAGACATTATCCTACCGTTTTTGGTCATTTTTATGTTGTTAGTTTCATCGAGGCCTTAAAGTGAATGAGAGTTCAGGTGACCCGAACAGTTAAAAAACAATAATATCATCCTAAGCATGCAAGGAATACTAAAAGCGTTAGAGTTAGCTATAAAAAAAAAACAAGCATTTGTGCAAAATGGCAATAGGTGGACTGCTTTCTGCTCTCCAGAGCTTGCTGCAGCAGTTTGAGGAGGCCCTGGCTGCAGAAGAGGCTCCTGAGAGAGCCAGCGATTATGAGGACAGCAACACAGCGCTGGAGCAGAGCCCGGCTTCCACGTCCTGGGACAGAGACAAAGAAGAAGAAGCAGCTCCAGCTGAGGACAGCAACCCCTCGGATGGGTTTGAGATGCAGAGGAACCGCCTGATAGATCTCCTTATGTCAACCCGCAGCAAAAACCCGTCGGGCTGTTTCGGGGGGCGACTCGATCGCATAGGGTCCTCCAGCACCCTCGGGTGCAACTCGAAAAAAGGTTAGCTATGATGAGTGATACAGATTATGTATTTATGACATATAAATTATTTTACATTGTGGGCAGTTGTGCATGAACGTTTTAGGTTAAAATTGACATGTATTTATAAAAGGGGGGAAAATCTCAGTAAATCGAAATAAAAGTAAATCTAAGCTTCTAATGTCCGGTTACTTTTACCATTCCCCCCCCTAATTTTCAATAAGTACTTTTGTCTTCAATAAGTTATTTTTCATGGTCCTGTGTGTCAAATGAATGTGAAAGTTACAGAAAAAAAAAACATAATAAAAAAAAAAA
Source organism: Enteromius viviparus (assembly GCA_032353835.1). Taxonomy (NCBI): domain Eukaryota; kingdom Metazoa; phylum Chordata; class Actinopteri; order Cypriniformes; family Cyprinidae; genus Enteromius; species Enteromius viviparus. The sequence continues at coordinate 14,807,157 of JAUCNO010001851.1, forward strand.
AAATATATATATATATATATATATATATATATCTCCTGTTAACTCGGAGGGGGAAAACATGTAGAAAATGTAAAAGATACTAGTTATTGTCAGGATATTATCTGCTAACTTTCCATAGTTAACTTTAGTTAATGTATGAGCTAACCTTAACTAACAATGAGAGGTGCATAGTTAATAAAAATGGTAACACTTTACAATAAGGTTCATTAGTTAACAATAGTTAGTGTGAACTAGGAAACGTTACAAAAATATAACTGTTATTTGTTACTTCATCTTGGCTCAGGTCCATTAGAGTATAGTAACAGTACTTTTTTAATAATAAAAAAATAACATTAATATCATGTTATTGGAACCTTATTTTAAAGTGCTGCCTAAAAGAAGAAATACAATCTTTAATTCCAAATTTGTAGGAATTTTCTTTTACAAAATCAGTTTATATTAACATATCAACATCACACTAAACCTTGTTTTATGGTCTATGAGCTCATAAAAACTGCATGTGATCATAATTGACACAGAAAATAAAACAAAGAAAATTGAAATTAAAATGTTGAAACATTCATGTTAACCCGAAACTGTGCGGGTATGTTTGTTCGAGTCTTGAAACATGGAAACGAATGTAACATGGAAGTTAAGCCAACAAGACTTTGTTACAAGATGTGTCGATATTTTGCAATGCCTGTTGTGCTTTATATTATCTGATGGTTCATATTTGTTTGATATATTTGTAATGTGTGCTAACAAGCTTGGTTGGCTGTTATTTCTTTTTGTCACATTTCGAAACTGTAGCTCCTTTGAAATAAAACACCATTTTGCTTCAGAAACAGTATGAATGGATTTTAAAGGGTTTTGTTTGCAGAAATTGATAATAAAATGCTAACAAAATCATGGTATTTGAATCATTTTAAGATTTTCTTTAAACTGATCAACACATTAAGCTCACCATTGATCCCCTTCTCCCCATTCGTAAGGAATCTACTGGTTTGCCACCCACGCCATCTCTTCTAATGGCCATTATCAGACTCATTACAGGACACATCAGCACTGCACTATAATGAGTCCAACAGCTGCAGGTGCTTATTACTCCTGAGCTTATCAACACCTGAGCTAACCTTAAACAACTCCAGCCATGTCAGCCTTAATCCTGTTACACAAGCTCAGCAGGCTCGCTCCTGATTGCATGAATAATGCCTCTGTTCAAACGGCTGCTCTTATTAGAAACCTGTCACGCACTAACAGATGTCTTGGGTCTGGTGTGAATCCAGTGAGATAGCAGAGGCAGGAGAACGAGCAGGAACTTCATCTCCTCCAATTAGACGAGCAGGCTGCGAGTGTGTCAGAGCACTGGTGTAAGTCTGAGGGTTCATTCACTGCTGTGAGAGATAAAGTGGCAGATTTGATGTATGACCATAGGCAAAACGCCCTCCAGGTGGCAGACGGTTAGGTTCATCTCTGTCAGGACAGGACTTTTCATTCATTGATCTGAATCTTGAAAGGAGTGAAAGAATTAACAGAGTATGTACTTGGGGTTCATTGAGATGGATGTCAAAAAGTGACTCAATTTGAGTGAATATCACCACATGTGATCAATATGAACACATGTGGTTCTGTTGACCTTTATAAAATAAAAGTCTCTAAAAACACAAGCAGACACTGCATTCATCATGGGAGAATACGGTCTGAAAGTCATGCAAATGTATTGTATCATATTATACTTCTAGTGCTGGGAAACTATTAATCCCAATAAATTAATTAAAGATTTAGTGTATATGATAAACTGTATGTGTGTGTGCAGTGTATATGTTTTAAAACATGCAACAGCAACTCATAGCTAGAATTTTATGTATCACACATATATAACTACATATTTTCACACTTTTTTATATAATTTGAGAAAATTGCAGCTTTATTGAAAACCCTACACAAATGGTATTCTTTTCTGAAGAGATATTTACCCTATTCTTTACTCAAGTCTATCTTTTCTCTCAGAAAACAACATTTTTTAATTAATTTTGTTTTTATATTATTATTTTTTTAAGCATGTTCTTCATGTCCCCGTAGTAAAAGACACTACCTTTTGAAAATGATTGTGGCAATATTGTTCATTGTGATGGGAATTATGCATTTTATTATACAATGATTACTAATATTAATATTTAATAATAACATATTTAATAAAATAATATTTAATAATAATATTTGAAAGGATATATATTTATTTATTATTTAATAACATACCTTTGTTCACATAATTAACATTGAATTTTTTTTTCAGCTCATCATGGTTTATTACATTTTTTTTTATTTAACCTGTTATACAATAAAAAGTTTAAAATAGCAAAACTTTCTGGAATATGTATGTATATTTGTAATCTAGACAAAGCATGGGCCTGTACCATGAAGCCGGATTAGCTGGCTAGCCAGGTAAGTTTAAGTTTAAGTTTGCACCAATCCTGGGTTTTAGGTACCATGAAATTGGTTTGGCTTTAAGCAGTGTTCATCGCCATAGTAACTTACGCTAAAAGCCTGAGTTGACAGAGAAATGATGACTAGCTCCATGGTACCAACAAACCGAGATTGAAGCAGTTTGATTTTGTCAACTCAAAACTAATCCTGTAACCCTGAGTTTGTTTAGCCACCATCATGGTACAGGCCCCAGCTGCTGAAATATGACAACACTGAAATCTGCACTTATGAACTAGCATTGCATCACCGAGCATCGAGAGTCTTGTCAAGGAAGTCCTGTGTCAGTGAATTTGATTGGAGATGGGATGAACACGTTGCCTTCTCATTCACTATGATATGCATCCTTGGTACAAAACTACAGATGAACTGGGATTAAAAAACATTACAGCATCCTGATTTGCCGCTGAGGAATGCCACGATTAGCTCTCGACATTTTATGAGCCCTGTTTCCTTGTGGAAATCAATCTGTGCCGAAACAGTCCATGTCCGACACATCAGCCTGCATTAGAAGGTCTGTATGCATGTGTCAGAGTGAGTTTAGCTCCACGCACTCGGCCGTGGAGAGCTTAATGAATCAGACTCCGAGCTCTGCTGTGAATATGACTGAGCAGCAGGTGCACACACTCTTTATTCACCAATCTACTGTACCACCACACATTTCTTAATGCTGTGCATATATACAGTATGTATATACATTTAAATTATGAACTCTTTATTTTACAGGGCAATTCTCACTTTTAACTAGAATGCTTATTATAAGCATCCTGGCTGTTTATTAAAGCACATATTCTACATGATCATTGTGTTGTCATTTGTGACGTTAGATTAAAATATGCGGGGCCCCTTTAAGAGTTTCAACTTGTCCCTTTTATCTTAAGCCATGCTACATTACTTTTCTTTCAGAAATATTGTTGGTATGCACATTTATGCTAAGAAGCAATTCATATATTTGTTAAGTGCAGACTTTCCTGTGAATCTTTATACAGGTCATGCTCAAATGTGTAATTTGTCTTGCAGTTACGAATTGTTATTTATTTCGATGCAGTTTAGTTTGAAATATGAGAGATATCAGATGTTAGTTTATTTCCTATACAAACTTCATATGCAAACTTGTATGCACTGTTTTTCCATACATGCTTCTGTTACACTGATGATTCAGTAGAAATATTCCTTTTTCAGTACTCACATTAAAACTGTTCCTTTCATTTCTACCCATACTTCCAGGCAACTATTAAATGAGGTGATGGGTATCGGCTTCAATGTGTTGATTTAGAGAGGAGTTATCTGTCTGTCAAGGTGCATTGGCTGAAAATATAACCTTATACTTCATCGCTAATCCTACTCAATACCTAAACTTAACAGCTACCTGCCAAACTATTAATAAGTAGAGAATTTGGGGTTTATTAAGTCAAAAGTCATAATTAATAGTGAGAATTGGTGCCCAAACTAAGTGTGACCAGTAAATCAGATTATTTATTGCTATATGTGACTCAGTTTTAAACCGTTTCACTACTTTGATATGATCAGATACTGCTCATGTTTTTTTTTTTGTCGTCCATTAATTGAATTTAATGACATTTGATAATCGAATTTGAGGAGGACCACGCACGAACGATCGCAGCTGCTACCAAACTCCTCCTTACTAATTACCCCGCCAAACTCTTCACCACCACCTTAAACACCGCTCACTTCCTCTACTTAGTATCTGCATTTTTGTCTTCCACTGCCTCCCCCTTTCCGGGAAACTAAGGGAAGGGTCTAATATCTTTCCGCGTTCTCCTGTTCCTTCAGCTGGCTTGCGGGGACCAGGCTGGGCTCCGAGCCTCCTAGGGGTAAACCTCCAAGGGCTCAGGGGCCACCGGGCTCCTTGCCTGTCCCCCAGACAGTCCGCCAAACAAGCTATTTTATCGCCAAGGAAGTGGGAACTAGTTAATTAATTTCTTAATTGAATACTGTAACGAATATTGTAATTTAATGCTGAAACGTCAACGTTCCTTTTACAGGAATGAACTGACATTTGGCGTGCATATATACATATAAATTGGTTGTGAAACTGTTTTGGATTTTATAGATAAATATATATGTATTCAAAGGTGTCAAATTCGTGCTAATTCGTACAACCTCGTATGATTTTTCTAAAACCCCAGGTAGGTTTAGGGGCGGGTTTAGGTTGAAACGTAAAATACGTACGATTTAAAAGAAATCGTATGAACTCCTACGAATTTGTATGAATTAACCACCTCGTAAAATATGTACGAATTGCCGTGAGATCAGGTTGAAAAATCACACGACTTAAAAAAAAAGCCGAAAAAAACAAAACAAAAAGACTTATCTGATATCTGATGTAAATACACACGGTTATTGGTATTGAAATTGGTAACAGTGTTTCACATACTTTTAATTTTAATGTTTGACCTAGCTGATTTTTGATGTATTGTGTTTGAGCTAAATATATTGTGATTATTTTTTCTTCTTTTAAGAAGGAAGGTAATTCGGTCATATGACTAAATGTTTGAAGAATGAAATATATGAGTGTTATTTTTTTTCATCATCATTTAAATTTTTTTATCCTGATGAAGGCCTGTTAGCTACAACACGTCTGTGTGCACTGAAACGTTTTTCACATGATAGCTATGAAAAAATAAAGGCTTTCCATTTTTTACTCATCCTTGACTACCTCGGTTTTGCATGATTTTTACAGTTGAACTATCCTTTACTGCAAAGAGCACCAGGATTTGAGAAAGTTTTTTCACCTCCACAGCACTTTGCATTTTATCTTTTATATTTCTTACTCTCAAACTTTTAAAGGGTAGTTAGTATTTTATTGTAGCAGTAAATAATTAATAATTAATCCATGTATTAAAAAAAACATTTATATCTAAACATTTTAGTTTATTTATGATGCTGTCAAACAATTAATTGTGATTCATCACATCCAAACAAGTCTGTTTACAAAATATGTGTGTGTATATATGAGTCCAGCAATATGTATATATTTAATGTTGTGTTTGTATATTTACATATAAAATATAAGAACATAATATATAAATGTACATATGTAAATATTTTCAAAATATATACATTATCATATTAGGATATACAGAGAGCTTTACAAATGCTGTACTCATTCCACTGCCCAACAGGTCTTACAAGGCTGTATTTTTATTTTGACTACTGCATTAAATTAATCACCTGAAAAACATAATGAAGTATGATTTCACAAAGGAAAATTGAGATCATTGATGATTTTCACGTAACATTTGCATATCGTTCATGAAGCTTTTATAACAGTAGGATAGTGTTCAGTCGGCTCTCCAAACCATGCAGCACATTTTTATCAAGTTTTTAAAAAGTTATATAACATACATTAAAAAGACACATCAAATAAAACTGTGATAGTTTCCACATTTCAATAAAAAACTTTAACAGATAAACATTTTAAAGCATAAATTATAATATTTGCACCATATTGGTGACAAAATATACTTCATCTTAAATAAATCAAACAAAAAAAAGACAATTACAGTAAACAAATGTCAGGAATGTGTAGTATACAAATGTGCCATCGTTTCTTCTAATACTATTTAATCTGCTCTTGTAAGTCCCTTGAAATCAAACCACAGTCAAATTATGATATACTAATATCATGACTGCATGTTACGTTATGACAACAAGCATATGTATTGCATAACTCCCTGTAATTCAGTGATTTTATGGTGGTTTGATAAATTCATTATTACAAACACACCCTGAGAACCTTCTTCCCTGACAAAACAATGTGAAGAACGTCAGGGCATTTCAATGGAATCGGTAAAAAAAAAAAATGTACAAAAAATATTATTAATGCCACAATTACAATTAAAACATTTTTCATTTGGAATAAATGCCAAAACACTGGAATTGAATAACTTCACATTTCATTTCCAAATAGAGTAAATGTGCCACTATAAAAAGGAATATAAAAAAAAAAAAAAAAAAAAAAAATGGCATGACCAGATGATGAAAATCTAAATGCATCTGCTTGTTAAGCCCTAGAAAGGGTCTACTAATGTTTCTTTAATGCCACACACTTAATGTGTTTCCTTAATTGACAGTTATCTTATGACAACAGGTCACGTTCATGGAGGCTCATTTCCGCCACTGAATATGAAAAAAAGATATTCTCATAATTCAGATTTTTTTCCTTTTGCAATCTCGTAATTTCTAACTTTTCTCAGAATTACGTGATGTAAAATCGCAGTTGCATGCTACAAAAGCAGAAATGCAAGATTTAATCTTAGAAAAGATCTCTGCAAGAAAAAAAATTTATTTGCAGTAACCCTTTGAATTTTGGTTCAGTGGCGTAAAGAGGCTTTTAATACACTTCCCCCCCAAATCAAAAGAAAATAACAATATTCTGTTTATTTTGATTAGTAAATGAAGACCAATTCAACAAAACATTTTATAGCCTTTTGGCATTAACTGCAAAAAAACGTAAATTACAGTTACGCCACATAATGCAAATGATGTATATTGGTGACTGTCTTTACATTGATTACTCTATTACCGTAATTTTTTTTTAAAGCATTTGAAACAAAAATATTTGTATTACAGAAATGCACTGATTTGATTCAATTAACCATTAAATATGTTAAATAATTTACATTTTGGCAGTACAGTAATTTAGAGAAAATGCTTATCTGCAATGAAACTGAAAATAGACATTTTCTCCAAGCAAAAAAAAGCAGAAATATTTTCTTCCTTTTGATTTTAGAGTGATGGTCCAAGCATTTTCTTGACAGTTTTCATGACATTTCCTTCAACACCAGGGACTGTGGTGCTTACATCAGTCTTTGAGCAAAAGCAAACATTCAGAAATACCCAGAAACGGTGAGCACTATTAAAACACTCAGAAACAAAATGAAAAGTGCTACAGTGAGGTTGGTAAAGCACAGGCTGCACTGATGAAAGGGTCCTCACCTGCATCAGTGCTAGAATGAGAAGCGTGTGTGTGAATGTGTGTGTGTGAGGACGGATCAGGTCCACGCAGATACTAGGAATGGCTTTAGGGTTTGACCTGAAGCAGGGGTTCAGGCTCTTTTTCACCTCGAGGACGCCATCACTGAAGCTTTGCAGCTTGATTGCAGACTGAGTCTTAGATTGTTATGTAATGCTGTCGGAGTTTAGCAACTAAAAACTCATGGGTAAGATTATGTCTGGTGATTATTCCCACGATCTGAGAGAGACAGATGACAAAACACCATTTAACAATTCTTGCACAACTTGTAAAGCTGCATAGATGGATGGATAGATGAGACAATTAAAAATCCTGCCAATGCATGTGCCTCAATATTCAAACATGGATGTATGAATCATGAATTGTTTGCTTCAGTTAAGAATGTGCAATGGCTAAAAAAATAAAAATAATGAATAAATAACTTGTAGTAATTGCAATTTTGTAAAGTCTCATTAAATAATTTCAAATTAAATTGTTTATATACAAAGCAGGGTTACTTTAGCATCAAAAAGGGTCTATGTATAATTTGATAATTCGTTTTTTTTTAATTAATATTCAAAGTAGGAAAATGAGAAAACAATCACCTACTTCGGTTTGTAACAAAGAAAATAAACTAACATTTTGGCTAAATGTAAAATTTTTAATTTAAGTAAAGTTGATATGCATAAGTAATTTCAAAGCATTTACATTCTACCATTGCACTTTGAAATACAAAAATCAAATCATTAACTGAAAGCTAATCAGAGTTGTAAGAATCAAATTATTCTGATTTTGCAAAAATTGTTCCAGAATTGACCTGAAAACCTAACCGCTTAACCATTAGACCAAAAAATTCACAACCTTCAAGTAATAAAACATGACAGCATTTTAATTTTTGGGTGAACTTTCCCTTAAAAGTATACAGTGTGTACGCAAAGTATTCAAACCCCCTTTAATTGTTCACTCTTTGATATATTGCAGCCTGTTGCTAAAATCATTTAAGTTCATTTATTTTCTTCAGTGTACAAACAACACCCCATATTGACAAAAAACACTGAATTGTTGACATTTTTGCAGTCAATTGTTGACTTTTAAAAAAAAAAAAAAAGAACAACTGAAATATCACATGGGCCTAAGTATTCAGACCCTTTGCTCACTATTTAGTATTTGGACCCTTTTGATCGAATACAGCCATCAGTCTTTTTGAAAAAGATGCAAAGTTTTTCACACCTGGATTTGGGGATCCTCTGCCATTCCTCTTTGCAGATCTTCTGCACTGCAGTTATGTCAGGTTGGGCGGTAAACATTGGTGGATAACCATTTTTAAGTCTCTCCAGAGTTGCTTAATTGGGTTTAAGTCAGGGCTCTGGCTGGGCCATTCAAGAACAGTCACAGCATGTGTGCTTAAAGTCATTGTTTTGTTGGAAGCTAAACCTTTGGCCCAGTCAAAAAGAAAGAAAAATTTCTTTCTTTGTCTCATCATACCAGAGAATCTTATTTCTCACCATCTTGGAGTCCTTCAGGTGTTTTTAGCAGACTCCATGTGTCTTGTCCTGAGGAGAGGCTTCCGTCGGGTCACTCTGCCATAAAGCCCCGACTGGTGGAGGGTTGCAGTGATGGTTGACTTTTTACAACTTTCTCCCATCTCCTGACTGCATCTCTGGAGCTCAGCCACAGTGATCTTCGGGTTCTTCTTTACCTCTCTCACCAAGGCTCTTCTCCCCCGA
>JAUCNO010001851.1:14816424-14827933 GCA_032353835.1 Enteromius viviparus
GAACAAAAATAAACAATATTTTGTTGCTTAAGCTTATGTATTCAGTCATTATTCAATGGTAAACTGAAAATCCATATAAAAAAACGTACTTCTCAATGTTCTCAGGTCAAATATTTATATGCGATTAAAATGCGATTAATTCAATTAGAATTAATTAATTAGATAAATTGTTTTAATCGAGTTCCAGCCCTAATGTGGGTACGGAAAGTATTTAAGTAGTTAAGTTTACTTAAGTCAGAGCTCTGGCTGGGCCATTCAAGAACAGTCACAGAAGCCACTCCTTCATTATTTTAGCTGTGTGCTTAGGGTCATTGTCTTGTTGGAAGGTAAACTTTCAGCCCAGTCTGAGGTCCTGAGCATCTTTTGAGAAGGTTTTCATCTAGGATATCCCTGTACTTGGCAGCATTCATCTTTGCATTCATCTATCTTGGTCTCATCAGACCAGAGAATCTTATTTCTCGCCGTCTTGGAGTCCTTCAGCTGTCTTTTTAGCAAACTCCATGCGGGCTTTAATGTGTATTGCACTGAGGAGAGGCTTCCTTCGGGACACTCTGCCATTAAGCCCGACTGGTGGAGGACTGCAGTGATGGTTGACTTTCTACAACTTTCTCCCATCTCCCGACTGCATCTCTGAAGCTCAGACACAGTGATCTTTGGGTTCTTCTTTACCTCTCTCACCAAGGCTCTTCTCCCCGATAGCTCGGTTTGGTCGGACGGCCAGCTCTAGGTCTTCCACTTAAGGATTATGGAGGCCACTGTGCTCTTAGGAACATTAAGTGCAGCAGACATTTTTATGTAACCTTGGCCAGATCTGTGGCTTGACACAATTCTGTCTTTGAGCTCTTCAGGCAGTTCCTTTGACCTCATGATTCTCATTTGCTCTGACATGCATTGTGAGCTGTAAGGTCTTATATAGACAGGTGTGTGTGGCTTTCCTAATCAAGTCCAATCAGTATAATCAAACACAGCTGGACTCAAATGAGGTGTAGAACCATATCAAGGATGATCAGAAGAAATAGGCAGCACCTAAGTTAAATATATGAGTGTCACAGCAAAGGGTCTGAATACTTATGACAATGTGATATTTCTGTTTTTCTTTTTTAATCAGCAAAAATGCCAACAATTTGCTGCTCTGTGTACATTAATGAGGAAAAAAAATTAACTAAAATTATTTAGCAAATGGCTGCAATCTAAGAGTGAAAAATTTAAGGGGGTCTGAACACTTTCCGTACCGACTATAAATGAATACAAAAATCTGAATACCCAGAAAGCTGCTTCTATATTTCTTTGTCACTATGTTTCTAACAACATGTTGAGGTGATGTTTCAGACGTACCTCCCCCACTGCATTGACCACAGGTAAGTGTCGAAGTCCCATGGTCCTGAACAGATTGAATACTTGGGAGATGCGTGTATTTGGAGAGACAGTATATGGACAGGAGTTCATGTAAGGAGTCACATCCTGATTAAGAAGAAAAAAATAAAAATACACAAATGAGTAATTACGTCTGAGAGAGACTGCTGAACAAACTGTAATTACTGCAAGACTTACTTTACAACAAGAGCACTTACACACGTACAATTAACACCAATTAAACCCATTATACACATATCCTAGATAACTGAATATAGAGCACTAGTTTATGAACTGCTGCGATTCCCCTGAAGAGTGTGATAGGTCAGAGGACTTTACCACAATCATGCGCGGATTGAGAAGGGCCAGGTCGAGATCGTGGATGTCAGGGAATCGTGGGTAATCCTCAGTCATCTCTGAATGAGAGAGCCGTGGCTGCGAGGCACTCTGTAGAGGGTAGAGGAGAGAGAGAGAGGTTGCTCTCAAATGTATTTGGACAGTTCAAACAGATCGATTGTTCTTACACCAATTACCACCAATGTCGCTAAACAGACCATTGTGCAAAAATAAAACACTTAAGCATTAGGAGTATTAACTATAGAAATAATAAAATTATATTCTTACACGCAAACAAGCAGAGTCTTAGATGCATTTTATTCGGAATTAAATAAAATAAAGTACATTTTTAATTGGATATTACATTTTACAAAAAAGTGCACTTGATAAATGAAAGTGCACTTAAGTGTGTTAAGAAACAGTATGCTTAAGTAGTCTTACATTTTATAAATACTACCTGCAAATACAGTATTTAGACATACTTTAGCTTTAAGAACTTAAGTACACTATATATACACATTCAATAGAATTTATTTGGTTGTCTGATTTATATTTATTTAATTGATTTAGAATGAATATTAATATATGTTTCTGAGTAAAGCAAGAAATAATGCAGTGTGCAGGACTTGATTTTACTTGATGGAATTTGATTGGTTTGATTAGGGCATTAGTTAGCAATATTCTTAATCCATGCCCACACTGTTTTGATAAAATTTGCGAAATGGTGGAAACTATATATTAATAAAATACTATGAAATACATAAAACCAGAAGTAGTTAATAATCAAATAAATTGAATAAGTATATTATCATATTCACTTTCAAGTAGTGAGAAAATATAAGGTGTGACTTTAAGGGATGATCTGATCGTCTTTGAAAAACGAATAGAGTTAGATTAGAAAAATCGAGGTGGGAAATAAAGGCACGAGAAAAGAAAGAGAACAAACAAAAGGGAGGAAGAGAGCGTAGAATGAAGGAGGAGGGGTCTGACCGACTGGTTTTCAGTGTAGCAGACACCGCGGATGAGAAGGTTGACGAGCTGTGATCGCAGAATGAGCCCATGGAAGGTCAGTGGCCGGAACCTCTCCTCCATGGTCCACTCCTCACTGGGAGACTGGTCCGGGTACAGGTTTGGGTACGGCACATGTCTTGTTAAGACAGGTGTGAAATGTTATTTTGGATCTGGCTTTTTAGAAAATAACTTGCATATAGGTTTGTACACATCTAGAAGGCATAGTTAGGTTCCTTAAATGGACATATTTGTTTAATATACATTATGATCAGATGATATGGAAGCATCCAGATTTGATTAGGGTATAAATGCTCAACATATCCCTCTTTGTCACACTCTGTATGACTGCTGGCCTTTTCTTGCAAGAAAATATATCTTCCAAAGATTGGGTTTCATGCCTTTACTAATAAAAAATTGCCATGCCTTAGATTATTATATTACACACACATAAACATATGACCATGAAACTTTAAGTTGAACAGGTATATTTGTAACAAAAGACAAAAAATATTTTGTATGGGACAAAATTATCCCCTTTTTTAGGCCAAATAATTAAGTAAACATCATATTCCATGACAATATTTTGTGCATTTTCTACTATATTAACACTTCATTTTTATTAGTAATATGCATAGCTAAGAACTTAATTTGGTTGACTTTAAAAAGGCGATTTTCTCAATATTTGGGTTTTTTTTTTGTACCCTCGGAGATTGTCAAATAGCTGTATCACGGCCAAAAAGATCTATATCCTAACCAACCATACATCAATAGAAAGCTTGTTTATTCAGTGGATCATTGACTATTGTGACTATGGTCCTGGGTCACATATGAAAATCTGAAAGGCAAAGGAGTAAATAGGTTGTTTACTCTTTTCCAAAAAAAAGAGCAAGAAACTTTCAATAAAAAAAAAAAAAAAAAAAAGGACTTTCTAAGTGGACTTCCAGGAGCTATTAATGCTACAATAATAATATGTGAGGTAAATATTTGTGTGATAACATACACTACATGCAAGTCCATCTTGTCTAATATCAGACGATCAATGCTTTTCAGCAGGAATAGGGTGCCAATAGTTCTGAAGGTCAAAGTTTATGGACTGACCTCCTCTCCAGCATCTGCTGAAGGATGTCCTGGCCTTCCTCCGCCGGCTCCACAGCAGTCTGCTCATCACACACATTGCGCAGCTCACTTGATGGGTATGATTTCATGGACTGACACCTCCGCCTCTGCTCCCCGGCACGCGTCAACACACTGCTTTTCTATAGAAGAGACGTCACAGTGAATCTGGGTCTTTTTTTGGACATGGAAACAAAAAGACATACTATAAAGGTTCAATTTATTAACATTATTGCAATAAGTAACATGAACTAACAATTTTGCAGCATTTATTATTCCTGGTTGATGTTTGAATACTGAATGTGAATACTAATAGGTTAGCGTTGGTTTATTTTTCCAGTAAGTTAACTTTACATTTTTAAAGTTAACCTACATAGTTGGAGGGTTTATTTGCCATTTAATATGTGATTTTCTAGTCATTTTAAAAGCTAACATGAAACAGAATTTATCCTCGAAAATTTGAACCTTTTGTGAAATGTAAAATAACAATATTTCCAAAGTCACACTGAATATTTACACTAAAGTAATGCATTGGGATTTGTTTGGATTTTGAAAGTGGATTAAATGTTATATTAGAGGTAGAGAAAGCATTACTAAAACATTTTTTTATAAATGAATAACATGCAGAGATGAATTTTGTACTGCAAATCCTGGGCTCTAATGGTGATTTTGTGCTTTTTCAATCATTGTCATCAGAACTCTAGCCACACTTTACATCAGGAAATACTGACATTAATATATTGACAACACAAAAGTAAATGGATACTTTTGATAGATGAACAAAGGATTCCGAGCAAGTTACAAGCTTTTGCGGGTAATCCATTGTACAATCTGTTTTGAGTACAACCATATAGCGGAAGTGAAAATGATATTAGTTCAAGTCAAAACAGCCCTCCGATTTTCTATGATTTACTTCATAGTCCTTTTTATCATTCATGCAAAAAAAAAAAAAGTGATATTACACCTCTTCTTAAAGTATATCATCTGAGTATCAAATAAATCCTATCAAATTATTGCTACTGAGAGACTTGTAAAAACAGAGAAAAGAAAAAAAAACAGAAGATCATTTGCACCATCTTGTGGTCAAAACGTCTTAGTTCAGCACTGCTGGTGATGTCATGTTGTACCTTAAATTTGATATTGTTGCTTATGAGGATATTGCCTTTCATAAACTCCTTCTCATTATCTCGGTTTTCGGTGACGACGGGGAAAGCATGATAGACTGTGGTCCTCAGGATGCTGACCAGAGACTGGATACGGGTGTGAGGATACACGTATGTCAGGTTGGGCTCCATGATGTCACTAGCCGTTAATCTAAAACACAGATTAAAAGAAATTAGACATAAAAAATACAATAACTACAGTGTTTGGATAATTAAAGTATTGATACCATTGTATGTCATATCAAAATATATATATTTATTTGCATTAGATGACAAATAATGCTATGAAACATTATTAAACGTAAACTAATATTTAAACACTTCTGGGCCACAAACTGTGCCACATATAATAAAAGGACCTCACTTGTCCATCTCGACCTCTGTTTCCCATTCCAGCAGTGGGACTCCTTTTAGATGAATATGAATTTCATATATTCCCTTATTAAAAAAATCTCCTGTCCACTTGGCCACCTGACAAAACACACAGTGCCAGTAAGTAGTGTACTCAATAAAATACTTATGCTATATTAGGACAATCATAAAGGATGTAGTTTGATGCTTAAAATTAGTTCGGAGCAACAATTAAAAAAATCACATCCAAAATAAAAGTTGCTTATAAAATGTAAGTACTGCATATTATTATTTATATATAAAAGAAACACACACATTCAGTATATATTTATTTCAAAAATATTTACATGAAAGTAAAAAATTATATAAAATTTACTCATATTTATATTTATATAATTAATATATAAACAAGACTCCCTACCATCAGAGTTATCATAATTGGAAGTCCGTATGTGATCTCATTGGTGGATTCAATTAAGATGACTGTCAGGCTGATGGTCATTCTGACCACACCTCCTAAAAAGGCAGCTGCTCCAATCAAAGCAAAGGTCCCCGAATATATTTGCATGTGGAAGTTACTGCAAATCACACATATTTAAAACATAAGCATAAGCTAAGAAATGTAAATGCATAAGACAATAAATATGCGTCTTGTTCCAAAGGATGCCCCGGGTAGTTCTTAAGAGTTTACAAACGGGAAGAAATCTTACATCTTGAGGACATTGGCCACTAGGCGCCCAAGTGAAGCTCCACAGAGAAGAGATGGGACAAACAGACCACTGGGGACAGACACACCATACGTCCAACAGCTCAGAAAAAAATACAGCACAAAGAACAGCGAGAGGGTGACTGGACTGAAGGTAGCTGTCAACAAAATCAGAAACAGGAGGGAGAAAGAGACGGAAAAAGATTAGAAAATACAGAGGTATAGTGATATGCAGATAATATTATCTCCCAATATTCTTTTCTGTATTTTCTAATCAAATACATGTGGCCTTGAGAGAGATTTTTTTTTTCTTTCATTCAAAATGTCACCGATCACAAACTTTTGAACAGCAACGTATATTTGAAGCTCAAAGAAAATTCCCTGTTTAACTGAAGAACCTGAAAACTGCATGTCATTTAATTACCATTCTGGTGGAAGAGCTGGTGGATTGCCACCTCTTGAGGGTTGAAGAACAGGGTTGCCATGTCATTGTATGTGTTGTTGTAGCAGAAGAAGCGTCGTATGCTTGAGTTCACCTCCTCATTTACAGACCCCTACACAAAAAACATTACTGCACTTATAATCTGTCTGATGCATACTGCACTCAAAAAGTACAGCTTTCTCTGGGTGGCAAATTCTAATTTCATAAGAACAAGCTGCAGTGTGAACCAGGATGCATATCTTATTTTACAGTATGTGAGCCTACACGTACTAACAATGTACTTACATAAGCAAGTCCTTACATGTGGTAGGTTTTGGGGGGTAGGTAAGGTACCTTATTATTAACTACTGTAGTTATTGTAATTACTATAATAAAGTACACAGTATGTACACAAGTAACAGCACTGTAAAAAAGTGCAACCATCATTTAATCTCAGTAAGTTTTATTACAGTGACTTCATCTGTACAACGTTTATGAAACTTAAAATCAGCATCGTTGCTGACTGATTGTTTATATGCATTTCCCACCTTAAAATGTACTGTATAATCAACTATGACTAGTCACTGCATTTGTTCTTCATATGGTCTCTTCCTATATAATTGAGCAGTTCTTGGGCATATTGAGCAACGAAAATGTCCAAACTGCATTGCCGTAGTCCTCACTATTAGCACATAGAAATCATATATATTAAAAAAACCTAGCAAAGAAGAGAAACATACCAGTAAAAGAAAGAAAAACAGACAGAAGATAAAAGAGAGAAAGGAATCTGGTCGGAGACTGACCTGTGTTGATGTGTTGTTATTGGTGGATGCTAAATCTCGACACTCTCCCAGAGTCACTGATGCTACGAAGATCACTAGTGTAGTGACCATACACACCAGCAGACTCTCCAGCACCCTGTCAATACAACACCGACACAGCGGTTATCGGGGCAGCTCAACTCTCCAGCTGTTTAGAGTAGGTTTTTTTTTAGATCTCTCTCGGGTACCTGATAAATCTTGCTTTAGGGTGAACGTTTCTCATGCGGTATTTTGCAAGCCGTTTGTTGATGCAGTTGAAGAGAGCTCCAAACAAACCTCCTGCGACCCCCATCAACACAAAAAACGCCAAATCTACTGCCGTCCACAAATGACATGTCTTATCTCCGTCTACACACTGCAGGAAGCAAAGAAAACCACACTGATTTGTTTTTTCCCTGCTAGAAACTTGTTTATTATGATTTATCCATAGTTTTTAGCTATTAAAATAACTAAAATATTAGTTATTATTATTTATTTATAGTTTATCGCAATGCCAGCAACAATGGCTATATTCACGGCAAAAGTAAAGCATTGCAATTTCAAAAACATTTAATCAAGACACGTTTTTCATTGAAAAATGAAGATCACCTCAACACAACATGAATGCATATTGATATAATTCTGTAGCTTTTTTTACCTTAAACTCTCCAAAGTTAAGCAGGCCGGGCAACTGAAATGATCCCCATTTACTGAAGTTGATGCCAGAACGGAAGAAGTTGAGTGTAAAAGTGGCAGACATGGAGCAGAACAACTTTGAGACAGAAGAGAGAATTATAAACTGAATTTTCAGACTAAAATGACATGACTAAAAACCCTACATAATATATCCACATACCACTTTCCATGTGAGAGCCTGGTTCCAGAAAGATGATCCCTCCTCCAGACTGAACAGAGTGCCTCCTATGGGTGCCCCGAAGGCAGCCGCAACGCCAGCCGCTGCACCCGCCGACACAAAATCCCTCTTGTCCCTGAACACAAGCAAAACATTTTATTAAAAAAAAAACCAACTGACCTCATTTAGTTCATAAATACAGATTCCTGGTCATATTGTGCATGTTTTAATAATATTTTCTGAAATAGTTCATATGTAAAATAAATAGAGTAGGAAACACTAGAGATGGGCAATATCAGCAAAATCGTATCACAGTGAGCAATTTTGGCATAAAAATATTTATTTTTAACTTTTATTCAGTCATCAATTTTAACATCACACACTAATATTTTACTAACAGCAATCTGTTATGGAACAGAAATATACTTAAACGTAGTCCCAGACTAAAGTGTTAGTTTCAGCCATTTCAGCTGAATGTAGTTTGCACTGACTGATCTTAAAAATATCAATGCCTTTGTTTTGTCTCAAGAGGGACACCATGTTTTTTTTTTTTGTTTTTTTTTCTAAGGCATGTTAATAAAAATTACATAATCCTGGCTGTCTGTGAAAATGGAACCATAGCGAAACACAAAGACTGATTAAATGAGCAGTTATCAGAGCAATACCCATGTATATATATATATACATATATGCCATAGTGGTGCAGAAGGCATTTGATTCTCAGCTCAGGGTTCAGGCTTTTTTGTTCATTAATAACGCCGTCCATGACTAGTTGACCTTGCCTCAACTTTCATAACATAAATATCAATCCTAAAGTAAAATGCTTTACATTTATTTTGTGCAGTGTAAGAAATGCTTGTGTTGTAGTGCTCACCTGTCACTGCGGAAATAGGGAAAGTGAAAGAGGATCTTCTTGAATGTGATGCTCTGAAACTAACCAGAATGACAAGCATACTTTCATAAGTGTATGACTCTGACAAGAAAATTCATACATGAGCGAATCACCCGGTTACATCCAGAACCCAAAACCATTTACCATCTAAGAATAGTTAAAGATTAGTCAAATCAGTGCTTAGCTTATTATTTGGTTGAAGTAGAACACATGAGCATATACCTGAGGAAGTCCTGCTCCTACTATTGCTCCACTGTGAATCATGGGTCCCTCTTTACCCACAAACAATCCTGAATCACAAACGATACTGAATCAGCATGGAACAGCTTGAAAAAAAGACATACGGTTGTCACTCGGCTGCATGGTTCTGATAAATTCCATGCAGTTTATTAATATTACCGGAATAAGATAGTTTACAAATGTTTCTTAAAACTCTGAAAAATCAAAAAGCAGCAATTGTCTAACACAGCACTGAGTCAGAGTTTATTCAGATGGTTGCCTATGCTGATATTAACTATTTTCATCATTATTACCTCCAGCAACAGCGAACAGGACTCCTGTGACCTTACAGATGTAAGTTCGCAGCCGCACGATGCCGGGAATCTTTACTCCGTTCAGGTAACTTTTAATTTCTGGGATACCAGACCCAGCTGCAACAGGCTATAACACAGAAGAAACAGACTGTGTACTAAAACCACTGCACGATTATCCATTTGGCTTTGCTTTTTAAAGTATAACATGAATTTTGATTTTATGTTAAATTATACATAAACATACTTTGCTGCACAATAAACATTTTAATATTATTAAAATGTAATATTATTATGGTGTTCGTATTAAATAATACGGAAGAGGATTAGGGCCAAGCAATAATAAAAAAATTTACAATTTTCAAGATTAAAGTCATTAAATTGCGAGAAAAAACTCAAAATAAAATGTTGAGAATAAACTCGTTAAATAACGAGATTAAAGTCTAGATCAGAGGTAAACTGCTATTATGGAGAGCTTAAGCCCCAATAAGGCAGCATTAAGCTATTTCTTAATGTAAATATAAAATAGGCTAATTTACATTCTATGTTAATCACATCCAACAAATACAACAATACTGATATCTATCACCATTTATAAGTTGGCTATAAATCTAGCTACTATTTACACTTTGGGCTGATTTCATTTACAATGTAAATAGCATCTATGGCAGAGAATTGTTCAGTGCTCGCCTGATCGAGACGAGCAGCGCGTTTGATCTGAGCTCGCGCAGGCGCTGTCTTTAGACAGAATTACGGTCCATGCAGCGCGGTTCACACGAGTCAGCGCTCTTTCGCTTCGCTGGTTCACAAGCTACGCCCCAGGTGTTTGAAATTCATTTACTGCTGTATTCACTTTGGACACCCCTGCCATAGATGCTATTTTTATAGATGTGCCACTAAATAAAAATAGACGTTTAATTTACGCTGTGTAAAAGTAGCAGATCTTTTCCAAAACAAGTCTTTTGTTCTGCACTTTTACTTCTCGAAATATGTGGGGTATTTTTAATCGAAATTTAACAAGTTTATTCTAGTTATTTAACGACTTTAATCTCGTAATTTAACATGTTTATTCTCAACATTTTATTTAGACTTTTTTCTCGTAATTTAACAAGTTTTTTCTCGTAATATAACGAGTTTAATCTCGAAATTATGCATTTTTTTTAATTATTGCATGGGCCTAATCGTCTTTCGTAATTGTGGGATACCACATTGTTAAAACACAGGTAAATTACATTCATATTTAAATCATATAACGGACTTCAAGTATTTAGAATAAGGAACAAACAGGCTAATAACCAAAACCTGCATATCGATCACAAAAACAAAAAGGTAAAGATAATCAAAAATAAAAACAACAGGTGGCAACCAAGGAAAAGGGGAAACTTATGATCCTCCATACTGTCATCAAAAACACATCCCTGTTATGTGTTTTACAGAAGTAGTCGGCAAGGTAGGCTTTTAAATACATCAATAATTTCATTAAAATCAAGAGTTGATGTAAAATCCATTTATGTGTGTGTGTATATGGCAGTTATTCAGGATGGGCCCAAGCGCAAGTGGGTGGGCCCAGGCCCGGTAGGCCCACCCACAACAAAGTTATTTTCCTTGCTGGGAACGCTCCTTTGAAAAAGAGCTTGCCGTTGTTGATGTTTTCATTTTCCCATTTTTTAGTAAAAGATCGTTCTTGAACGAAGTGACTCGGGAAGAATGAGTCGTCTTGTGGGAATGATTCGTTCGGTTGTGCATGTGCATCAGCGCAACATCCTATAGTTTTTGTTTTGGAATTATTGATTCACCTGTTTCACAACACAAAATCACAGCAGTGTACTGGGTTTTCGCAAATGCACCACCTGAACTGCACTCTTCACTAACTGCAATACATCTAAGAAGTCTCTGCAAAGCCGTGGATGTTAAACGATTTGGTTATGAAGCTATTTTAGAGCCACTTCTGAAAGATCTTTCTGTCTTAGAACAGGAAGG
>JAUCNO010001851.1:14828033-14839278 GCA_032353835.1 Enteromius viviparus
AATTTACGCTGTGTAAAAGTAGCAGATCTTTTCCAAAACAAGTCTTTTGTTCTGCACTTTTACTTCTCGAAATATGAGGGGTGTTTTTCCTCGAAATTTAACGACTTTCTTCTCGTTATTTAACGACTTTCTTCTCGTTATTTAACGACTTTCTTCTCGTTATTTAACTAGTTTTTTCTCGTTATTTAACTAGTTTTTTCTCGTTATTTAACGACTTTAATCACATTATTTAACGAGTTTATTCTCAACATTTTATTTAGACTTTTTTCTCACAATTTAACAACTTTAATCTCTAAATTATGTCTTATGTTTTTTTTTTAATATTGCTTGGCCCTAATCCTCTTCCGTATAAATATATGCATTAGAAATTTCTTTTTAAATAAATAAATATTAGGCTCTTCCATCTGGTGGTCTGTAATGACTTTATTTCTGAACATACTGGCCAAGATGCCATACCTCAATGAGCACCAGAACACTGGAGATGAATACGAACATCATATTGAGAGCCAGCAGCTCCAGTAATGAGAGAGCTAGACAGCCATTTTCACTACATTCTTCCACAGCTGGTGCACAAGTCAAGGACTCCACTTAGAAAATGGTGCAAAATCACCCAAACTAAAACAACGCAGAACTGAGCAGAAAGGATACATTGTCCAATCACTTTGAACTTTAGCTGAGTGAAGAGCCGCACGAAGAAATCAACAAACAGGCCAGTCTAAATAAAAAAAAAATAAAAAAAACAATAATAATACAGCAGATATCATTATTTTATTAGCTCATAGAATTTGTACGAAGTTTAAACTCAAAAACAATTGACCAACATTTCACCTCAAATACTACATAATAAATAAATAAAATAAAAACAAATAAATTAAATTGTGGTTTCTAAAAAGGCTTACATTTTCTATAATGGTATTTATGCAATTCAATATAATTATATTAATTAATTATTTTTTAAATTTTAAATCTATCTGTATGTATTTGCATGTATTAAATGTAAATGCTAAATATGATCAAAGAATAACAATGTTGATATTGTTGACACAAAAAAATAAAATGTTTCCATCAGAAATGCAAGGCACTGAGAATTGATAGAAGTAACTTCAAACTGAACAATTTATAGTAACCTCTAAGACATGAAAATCAAGACATTTGTTGCCATTTAGTTATATCCTAGTGAAATTTGATTTTAGCCAAATCAAGTAGTGAGATCTCTAGTTTTTTATAAATATTATTCTCCAATACGGTATAAACCACCCCAAAACTTACCAGTCCTGTTGATACTCCGATTGCAAAAACTAAAATCCACTTTATGGCTTCATACTTTCTGGCTTTCTGTAAGAGAAATGAGATAATACACTTAGTAAACTGACTTGACATCAAGTGAATATTATAAATTAAGACATTACAAATGTACCTTATTATTCAACCCCTCCAAAACCTCCAGGAATGGCTCATTAATGCATCGGTCATAATCCAAACTCTGAAAAGCCAAACGTTAATAAGGACATGCAGCGTTCATATTTTTTAAACATAGCAGTTAGAGAAAAACAATAGTTTTTGAAAGTCATTCGCTTTTATCTGAAGCATAATCTGTTGTGTCCTTTAATTACTAACCTCATAGTCTTTCCTGGGCAGTATTTCGTCCTCATCTTCTCTGGTCTCACCCAGTATTGTCTAACAAGCAAAAGGCAGCAATGATATCAGGTTACCACGTTCAGAAAAATGTAAAACCCTAATCTAATGGTTCCTTTTGGTTTCCCAGACTATGACCCTTAGTCATAAAACTGAACAGATGGCCTGTATTGACTCAGGAGTGGGGAACCTAGATCCTAGGTTTGATGTGCCTGCAGAATTTAGCTCCAGCCCTAATCAAACACACCTGAACCAGTTAATAAAGGTCTTCAGGATGCAGTTAAGATTTTGTTTTAGGGTTGAAGCTAAACTCTGCAGAACAGTGGTCCTCCAGGATAAACATTCCCCACCCCTGGTCTAAACAATGGATTGACTGTCTCTGAGCACATTTCTGACATAATGACTGATGGAAAAGCTTTCTCTATGATACTAGCATTACTTTACAACCATAAAGAACACATTAACATTATTAAACCAGGTTGATCATATCAAGAAATACAGGTTGAGACTC
Source organism: Enteromius viviparus (assembly GCA_032353835.1). NCBI lineage: Eukaryota > Metazoa > Chordata > Actinopteri > Cypriniformes > Cyprinidae > Enteromius > Enteromius viviparus. The sequence goes on from JAUCNO010001851.1 coordinate 14,830,180, forward strand.
TCATATCCTGGTGAGCTTTAGACATAATACCCAAATTGCATGATATATTGTCCCTAGATGCTCCACTGGCCAAAGATGACCAACAATGTCGACTAGATAGGGAGCACACTAGATTCAGAAACCGTTACTTTCATGTTTAGTGATAATGCATATGAGTTGAGAAGCTTTTTGAGTTTTACTGCTCTCAGTAGATTGCCTTTGATTGTTAAACCCATTGCAAACGTACACTTGATTCACAATAGGCTGTTTACAGTCAGTTTGGGTGGAGAAAAACAGATGATGAAGCATAGTTTACAGCATCAGAATGAACACACGTTTCAGTCAACTAGGCGTTTTGGGTTGGGAAACATATAAAACAAATAAAATGCTTTATACCAGCTCCTCTGGTGTTCTTGTTTCGCCTTCATTGCAGCAGCATTGACAACACAAACAGCCTCCACAGCACGCCATCTTCAGCAACACGCCTGATCACATGACCATCACACAGGCCAGTTGAGGTATTCAAGCGTGCATCAGCTGCGCAGCTTTAACGCAGACACGCAGGATTCAAGCGCGCAGCAGCTGCACAGCTTTAACGCAAAACGTGCACGTACCAGTATTAAAGAGTGTAGAAATCTTAGAGGTACTTCTATACTCTTTGCCAGATGCTATGCAACCAAAGTCCCCGTCAAGGGAATATTTCTTTAGTCTTCGTATGCAACCAGCTAATTTGTAATGTGTATGCAACCCCCTGATATGTAATCCATTGATGAAGCTAATTCGCCACATTCGGAAAAAACGGCTTTGTTACATCATCAAAACATAAATTGTCCAAAACTGACAAGACTTATGAGATTTATCCTTTAAAAAAAACTTTAATTATATAGCGCTTTTAACAACACAAACTGTGTCAAAGCACTGAACTGTATCAGATTGGGGAATAGAGTATCAGTAATTTATAACGGCAAGATTAAATTCTCATCTAGACAACGACATATCTCCATTCAATAATGTAATGCCAAATTATTAAATGGAGATATGTCGTTGTCTAGATCAGATTTAAAAGAATGAAACTTAAGTCAGAGGAATAAGACAAAGGGTCAAAATTATGACATAAAACAAGACACTGAATCATAATCAGTTGTTATGCCATATTTTTTGGTTTTGTCATAATTTCGACTTAACTATGATTAACTATGAATTTCATGATTATAAGTTGATATCTAATTTCAGCGTTTTATGTTTCGACTGTTATAAATGAATTTACAAAGCACCGTTATGGAACGGGGATGCGTATGTGTTGGGGGTGCTAAGAGTCCCCGGATTTGTGCATTGTAATATATATATATATATATATATCATGTGAGATTAAACTAAAGGCGTCAAAAAAAAAGAGATAAATATATTGCCTTTTCTTTACTTTTCACTCTGTGTGGACGTGCGCGAGTGTACCTCATTAATTATTAATGACTACATGTGGTGTGTTTACATCACACACGATGACAGACGCTGCATCCAATGGGAAAGTCCTTCAGCCGAGAGGGGCGTGGCTCATCTCACACCAGTCCCTTTGTCGTCCATGCTGTTCGCACACGCTGTTTAGCAGAGCTCAGGTACAGCGCCGCCCAGGAACTGAGCTCTCCTCTCCTAACTTCTGGAGCATTGGGAAAATTTTTAAGGTAATGGAGGAAAGGCTCTTTTATACCATTACAAGGTCGACGTGACTGATTAGGGTTCGGATCGGTTAATTAAAGGGACAGGTGCAGTCACGCGGAACCGCATGTCCTGAGCTATGAAAATATTTAAAGATACACAAATCAGCCAAACTTGAGCGAGTTATCATGCCATATACATTTGTCACTATTATTTGACTATAGTGCACTATGCACTACTTGCATTGATTGTCTGTTTAAAAATAGATTATTTTTAAAAATTATTTTGAATGAACGTGACTTCGTTTTATGTGCAGTAGGCACATTATAAGCTCACAAGCATTAATGCAATATAATTGTGGTGATAAAAGTCATTATTTTATTCATGGAGCGATTTTAAGGTACACCAAGTAACTTTACGATATTTTCATGTACTTCTGCAAGCATGTAACGTTAACTTACTTGTATATGGCGAGATCGGGAACAATTATTAAACAATACCAACTATGTTTTGATGTAACACGTGTAAGTTTTTTGTTGTTATCATATTCGAAAAAAGACTTGAACAGGAACAATAGGATGACTGGTAATTAGTACTAATTCTTTTAGCTGTCAGTAATAAATATTCAATTATAATCATAATGTGTTAAAAGAGATTTGCTGAAACATATTAATCATCTTTTTTTATGTTACTCAAATAATTTGCAAAGTTTTACACACTTTTTATATTCAAATGGCATGTGCACAGTATGAGAACATGCTGTTCTGGATGATGTGTCCCACAAATCAGTGGGACTGACATTTCTACTCTGACATGGTCGTTACATCAGCACTTATTATATAAACAGACTACTGATATGTCGAATGTAATTACATCAAAAGTAATTATTTTATTTGCAGGATTATATCTGAATCATGCACACTTATGATTTACAAGGTTACTATGCACTATTTTACTATAGTGTCATCAAATGATTAGTTCACCCGAAATATATTCATTAATTATTTACTCATGTTGTTCCAAATTTGTAAGAACGCAGTTAAAAAAAACTGTCTTATTTTTTTTATGTACTTAAAAGGCAGTCTAGATTCATGTGTTAATGTTGTATAATGTTTTGTAGGGTGATTTTTAAGCCTGGGCACAGAAAACATGGTGAACCAAAGAGCGGATGTAGGTTGGCAGTCCTCTAAGAGCGACTCCAGCGGGGTCAGTAACAGTGGAGAGAGCTCTAAAGAGAGCTCCAGGTGCTCGACCCCGGTACTGGACACTGACCGCACCGACCGGCTGCGGGACAAAATGAAGCGGCGGATTGAGTCTGGGGACCACTGGTTTTCCTTGGAGTTCTTCCCACCTCGCACAGCATCTGGAGCCGTCAATCTTATCTCCAGGTAGGAAAGAAAAAATTGCTTTATTGTAATTTGTTTAATCTCACATAAATCATATTTCACAGAAGGAAAAAAAAATTCCTGTAACTTAAACAATAGTACTGACAATGCCAAGAACATGGATTCGATTCCCAGGGAAAGCAAGAGCTGATAAACTCTAAATCTGTAACTTAAATGCAATTTAAGTCACTTTGGATAAAAGCGTCTGCTAAATGTACAAAATATAGTGCTGTCACACAATTACTTCCATCCAAGTTTTTGTTCACGTAGTATATGTGTGTGTAATGTGTATATTTATTATGAATGTATAAATATGCACCCATGCATGTATACACTTATATTTGTGTGTGCAAATAGATGATGATTTCAGACAGGCTTAGATGTTTTTGTGCATATCATAAATCTCTGCTATACAAACTCTTGCAAAACAAACACACACAGCTGAGATTGACATCCCTGTTCTGGATTGTTTATCTTGTGTGAAAACCAAAAGAAAATAGAAGTACTGCAGCAAAAGTGACAGCAAACCTTGAATATGGACAGTTACTGCACCAAGATGAAGATTAACATCTGCCCCGGTCAGACAACTCACTGACTTAAATATTATCAGACAGCCCCATTATAAAGTAGGACCGTTTTAAAGAGTAATTAACTGATCTTCCAACATCTCTAAAGAATCTGGCAGATGTTCTGATTCAAAACATGCAGCTGAAGACTGAGTAAAGGCAGAGTAGGTGATATGATACAATTTGTTATCCTGGTTAAACGTCTCTTCAAATCCCGATAGCAATCACTGAGTTAATGGTCTCGATGAAGTTATATGTATTTATATAATCTGTGGGAGTTAGGAGGAGGAGTAGGAGCACAGAATGTTTGTCCAATCATATCCCTCGGTCTGAGGTTTCTATTGGCTGTCCTGCCTGCCTGTCACTGTATGTAAATGTGTATTCATTAGCACATTTATTACAGACCAAGCAAGAATGGAAGGCATTAATAATGTAATATTATGCACTTTTTATTGCAATGTTGCAAAGGTAATCTGACAGCGTTTGTCACAGGTTAGTCTTTGGTGACTGGTTTGCCTGAGAACATTTGGTAGAGGCGTGTCTTTGGTGAGTGATTTGCAAGGAGGGTGGGATCTTTTTTTTTTTTAAAGCTAGCTTGTTATTCCTAGCCTCTCCGAAATAGCCTACCCTACCTTTAAAAGCAATTTCTCAGGTGTTCACTTTATTTTGTCCATCTTTATATTAGATTATATTCTAATCGCATGTAATCTAATATTCCCTTTACTGTAGTGAAAAAATGAACAGTATTTGTTTTTTGATTAGTCATTTTGTTCTTTGGGAGTTAGATTTGACCGGATGGGTTCTGGAGGTCCTCTCTTCATCGACGTCACTTGGCATCCAGCTGGAGATCCAGGCTCGGATAAAGAAACGTCTTCTATGATGATAGCAAGCACAGCGGTCAATTACTGCGGCCTGGAGAGTGTCCTTCATTTGACATGCTGCAATCAGACAAAGGAGAAAATAACAGCCCATTTAAATAAAGCCAAGCGGCTAGGCCTAAAGAATATCATGGCCTTGAGAGGAGGTATGAATAGGGACTGATCTTTGTTCCAAACCACACATTTTTCAAGAAAAAAAGAGCTTTATTTGAAACCCTTCTAAGTCCACATTCCTCAGGGTTCCTCATTAGTGACTGACCTTAAACACTTGTGGTTGGCTACAGTTTTACTGTATTATATGTAACCCTGGAGCATGGCTTATGTTACACTGGTATTTGTAGCCAACAATACATTATATGGGTTTAAAAAAGCATAGGATATTAAAGGTGCTTTATGCGATGTTGCAGAATTTTAGCTTGGATTTCATTTTTATCTCAAACCGTATGCATCACCTCTCGATCGTCTTGCTGTCTGCCCTCTGAATACACTGGGGAAAAAACTCTCGAAAAGACAACACAGAGGTTTAGTACCGAAACAAACACTATGGGTACAGGATGTTCATCACAACAAATACAAACTTTGGCCAACCAATCGGCAAAAAGAGGTGGGGATAATGCGTGCGTTTAACCCCATCTCTTCTTGCCGATTGGTTGGCTGAGGTTTGTTTGCGTGCATTAAACCCACCTCTTCTTGCCGATTGGTTGGCCAAAGCTTGTTTTTGTTGTGATGAACATCCTGTACCTATAGTGTTTGTTTCGGTATTACAGCCTCCGTGTTGTCTTTCGGAAGGCGAGTTTTTTCCCAAGTGTATTCAGAGGGCAGACAGCAAGACGATAGAGGGGTTATTCATACAGTTTGAGATAAAAAATTTGATCAAGCTAAAATCCTGCAACATCGCATAGAGCACCTTTTAAGTTAAGATAATGTTCCATGAAGATATTTTGTAAATGTCCTAACCATTAATATATCAAAACGTAATTTCTGATTAGTAATATTGGTTGCTGAGAACTCAATTTGGACAACTTCAAAGCGATTTTCTCAACATTTGGATTTTTTGCACCCTCAGATACCAGAATTTCCAACAGTTGTATCTCAGACTAATATTGTCAGTATATCAATGGAAAGCTAAATTTCAAAAAATTGACACAAGGTTTTGTGGTCAAGGGTCACATATGTAAAATAGTCTGTTTTTAAATATATTGAATTTCAAATTATTGATTCTTTTTGATACTAAATAAAATGACATACATGAAGATCTGCATTTCTTAAGTCCACCCACCATCATCAAGCACCATATTAGTGAATCTGATTGTGCTTCTTTTTCTGCAGATCCTATTGGGGAAGATTGGGTTGAGGAAGATGGTGGTTTTAACTATGCTACAGATCTGGTCAAGCACATTCGCTGTGAATTCGATGATTACTTTGATATCTGTGTTGCCGGTGAGTGTTAGAAAGACCAGCAGTTTCTGGTGTTTGCTAAATTGCCATTACCTGCTGGATGATAAAGTTGGCAAACAAAACCCATAGGTTTACACTGAAGTAGAATCTGTTTGCTCTTGGAAATCTTAAATTTCACCTGCTCAAACCCATCACAAATGTAATGATAGGTTACCCGAGGGGCCACCCAGAGGCGGAGAGCTACGAGGATGACCTCAGGCACCTGAAAGAGAAGGTCGATGCTGGTGCGCACTTCATCGTCACCCAGCTCTTCTTTAGGGCAGAAACCTTCCTCAAATTTGTCAAAGACTGCCGGGCCATTGGCATCACCTGCCCCATTCTCCCAGGAATCTTCCCTATTCAGGTAAGTGAAAGCGAGAACAGTCTCTGACCAATCACAGCACATCAAGCAATGGAGATGTCATCCAATTATCTAAACAACCAAATGTTAATGCAAAAGACCAATTAAAGTCCACTCTTAAGGGCTGCAGCTATTGACTATTTTAATGATTGAGTATTATACTGAAAAAGTAATTGATTAATAGAGTATTGAATAAAACATGTTTGCTTTATTAAAGAGCAATATTAAATATGCTAAAGAAAATAAGACATGTCTCTTAAAATTAACAACTAATTGGTTTCTTTTTTGAAAAAAAAAAATCTATATTTTATTTATATTGATGAGATTTATACAATTTTTAATATTAGGTCAAATATTATTATCATACAGGAAGTTCATGGCTGTGCATTTATAAACCCTTTTGATTGCGATCAAACTAAAATGACCAGACCTGTTGTATTGAGCACATTTGACTTATGGACATGATTACAACAATTTATTCAACGTTCAGTATTCAAACTACAGTATCAAGTATTCATCCAAGCCATGGTATTGAAAAAAGTATTACGTATGTTTAATCGTAAAAGCCATGCACAACTTTTTTGACAGTAAACTAATTCCTTTGATAAGTAGCCGTGATATAAGCTGATAAATATTCTGGTATAGTGTAACCATGTGTTCGCACCGCCGCCGGTGAGAGAGTCAAAATTTGCTCTTGCCGCCTTGCCAAGCGGTGGACTTCTGCATTCAGACTAGTTTCCGCCGAACTGTCATATCTCACTACCATAAAATTAACCTGATTTCAAGTCTCCTCGACGCTCTCGCCGTCCATGAAGTGCCGTGCCACCTCTCGCTGCCAGCTTGAATGAATAACTGCTACTTTGACTATCTTTCCAGCGGCGGCGTGAACGTGCGTTTACGGCCACTCCATATCGGCCGTGCAGTATTGCACTAGCTGTTGTGCTTTATCCCTTCCATTATTAACGTACATTATTTAACAGCCCCCATCTCGATTAACAATCGCATTGATTTAACGCTTCACTGAATTTACCTGGTCTCGGGTGACAGTCCTCCGGTCTCTGTGTAGGACATTTTTGTCGTTTTCTCCTGTTCAGTTGGTCACGCTTGCGCCCTTAAATCAAAACACCGCCGTCTCCTTCCGCTTCGTGGGTGATGTAAGCGTAAGTGGATTGTCACAGTAATGCTAAAATCATTGGGATAAAACGTGACTTAAACTTAAAAATAAATTAATAGAGGCTTCGAGGCAGAGGATTTTCCCTCAATAATTGTTGGTGATCGAGTTATTCGAGGAATTGTTTCAGCCTTACTCTTAATGCACCCTATCAAAATTATCTTAAAATGTATGCAATAGTGTGATTCAAGGTGCTCTATGCGATGTTGCAGGGTTTTAGCTCGATTTCATTTTTATCTCAAACCGTATACATCACCCCTTGATCGTCTTGCTGTCTGCTCTCTGAATACACTGGGAAAAAACCTGGTCTCGAAAGACAATACAGAGGCTGTAATACCAAAACAAACACTATGGGCATCGCATAGAGCACCTTTAAGGTATTTATTGCACTACATTTTAGTACACACAAAGGTCATACAAGTTTGTGTCATCAATCAAGACTGCTGGTTATCTAATACACAAAATAAGGTAAGGGATTACAACATTGGTGAAGGGTCGAATGGGAAGCTGTCATGATTGCTTCATGTATCATTCACCCATGAGAAGCCTGTAAAATGATATTAACACCTTACAGTCTGCAATAGCTTAATGTGTGCAGAGGTATGCAAATACATCTAATAATATACAGGAGAAATATGATTGAATAAACATTTTAATTGTCCTACACTTTCCACAGATGTAGCTTTGCAGGTAGGTTTCTTGAAGCTTCTTGGAGATGTTGGCACAGTTCCTCTGGATTGAGTCTGTCTCGGTTTGTTCTGGTTCTTCATGTCATTCCAGACAGACTGGATGATCAGATCAGATCTCTGTGTGGAGCACTGGCTGCCGTTTCCCACTGACACACTACAGCTAATGATAGAAATAAATTACTCAAAACCATGTTTTAGCATCTGAAAATACTAGTGTTCTAATGGTTTAGTCCACCACTTTACCAAAAACATTCTAGAAAATATTATGGAGGAAGTTTAGATGTCAATGAATTACTCTTTGATTTCAGTGTATTGTTCATAAAACCTCATACTGATTCTCTCTTTTTATTCTTCAAAGTTTGAATCTCCGTTGTTTGCACAGGGGTATCACTCACTCCGGCAGCTGGTCAAACTCTCCAAACTGGAAGTGCCAGAAGAGATCAAGCAGGTGATTGAGCCCATCAAGGAAAATGACGCTGCTATTCGCAACTACGGCATCCAGCAGGCGGTGGAGATGTGTAAGGTTCTTCTGGCCAGCGGAGAGGTCCCGGGCCTGCACTTTTATACGCTCAACAGAGAGGTGGCCACTATGGAAGTGCTCAGACAGCTGGGCTTATGGGCAGAGGATCCCCGGTGAGTGACCTCATTCTGAGAACAAGATAAACTGTTGCTTTTTCTGACAGGAAATACATTCACTACTTCCTGATGCACATTGGCAAAAAAAACAGCACATGCCCACATGAATTGCAATTTAATGCCCTTGATTAATAAAGAAATACTCTGTTTATTACAATGGTTACAGCGAAGGCTCATGTTAAACCACTGTAGCTGAGTTTTGTAATGCTGTGTAATAGAATGTGACTTCTGTGTTGGAATCCAGACATTGAAATGGAATTTACAGTACAGGGGCCTGATGTATAAACGCTGCGTACGCACAAAAACTGTGCGTACGCCAGATTTCACGCTCACGTTCGGATTTA
>JAUCNO010001851.1:14854115-14865408 GCA_032353835.1 Enteromius viviparus
TTTTAAATAAATGCTTTTAACTTTATAAACATAACTTTCTATTTACCTAAGTATTTTGATGGATTCAATAAAATACCATTTACAATGGAGTTATGGTGCTTAAAATTTAGCTTTGCCATTAGAGAAATAAATGACATTTTAAAACGTATCGATAGAAAAAAATTAATTTCATATTATAAAATATTTCCCAATATTACTATAATTTTCATTAAAATAAATGCCTGTATTAAAGCATGAAAGTAAAATCTTACTAACCCCAAACTGTTTGAACAGCATAATGCATTTCAGAGTAAAAAATAAATAAATAAATAAATAAAATAAAAAATAAAAAAAAATATATATATATATATATATATAAAAAATTATCAGAAAATGATTGAGTGGTGAAGAAAATGTTCTAAATCAAACACTGCATTATATGGTTAATGCAAATACTTTTAGAAAAAGTACCAAGATTTAATGGCACAATGTTATTACCACAGTATTCTGAAGCACATTGGAGTCCTATGTAAATACCAGGTGAACATGGTTATTACTTGGTAAGTTGGTGTTACTCAAGTATTTTGCACTCATACAGTCATTATTTAAAGGGATGCAACCTAAAAACCTACTGTACTAATGTGCTTTATTAACAGGACATTTTGGATTTTATTTCCACACCTCAGATTTCAGAATAATTAAAAACAAAATACTTACATAACTAACACCTGCAGCTCTTTTGCCAATGTGGTAAAAGGCTCCGGTGATGTAAAAGACAGCCACATGTAGTCTGTACAGCAGCGTGATCCCCTGCTGCAGGGCAAATACGAGCGGAATCAGAGACTTCCTCTGAGACTCCGTCAGCATCCCTACAGCTCTCTGAATCCACCGCCGCACACGTGACAACGGCCCCCACGTTCTGCTTGTCTGAGGCGCTTCTGCTTCCAGCTCATTCTCAAGGCAGATCAAGAGCTTGTCAAAAAGATAAGGCACAAACGTGTGGAAGAAGATGAGCGCGGTCCTGCGCATCCGTGAGGGGATTCTTCTCTTGCTGGGGTCTACCTGGATGATGCTGACATACTCCTCACCCAGCGTCTGGTAGCCTGAACGAAACGGAACACAAATCAGGGCTCTTAAATTCAATATGAGAAACACATCAGCAGTGCTACAATGCAAGAAAATAATCTCACCAGACAAAGTTGTTAAGACATAGTAGGTCAGATCAGAAAGTAATTCAATTTCCTTTCTCCACTGAAGCCAACGTCTGGAGCCTCAAGGGGAAAAAACAAAGAACAAACAGATTTATTAAAGAGGATATAAATATTACATATTTTCCTTTTTAAAAAACACAAATTCTTAATCAGATACTTCTCTTGCAGTATATAGTATGTATTCTGTGTATAATCAAAATGTATATATTGTTATATATACATATAAAACAATTTAATTAAAGCTTACAATATGAACTGGTGAAATACAAAGCCAAAATAATGAAAACTGCATCAATGTCCAAATATATATGTCCCTGACTGACTGTATATCATATCAGTACAATGTATATGTTTGTCTTTCTTTGCGCAAATGGTTCAGCCATTGTTTAGTTACCTTGTTTAGTTGAAAATTATGCAAAGGCGTCATTTAAAACTTAAACATTACATTTTGTAGTAAATACTTAAGTATGACTGTTTTGGTGCAAGACATGTTGATGGTATGAGTAACGTTACTATGGTACGTGAGATAAAATTGGGAAAAAATAGAAGCAAAATATAAACGTATAAACTATGCTTTAAATAACTCAAACGCCTGTATTTAATGTGTTTATAAGTTATTTACCAGCAAATGTGTGGACGAGCTCATTGGCGTTGTTTGCCAGGTTGTTCTGGTAGTACTCATCCTTCTGACACGAGCGGATCAGCTGCGGCTGGTTCGCTGGAACTAGAGGCATTGCTCTCTTCGGTGTACTTACTCACAATTCATCTATCTCAGTATACAAAAACATAACTTCTAGGAATCTATTTACTGGTCTAGGTCAGTCTCCCAACAGTGCATGCATCTAACGCTTCCGTGTTTAGTCACGTGACGCCCACACGAGCACTCCATTGGTCAGTTGGAAGCTTTGCTCCAGATGAGATCAGTTTTGCTGTTACAGTCTGCAATAGCAAAATCTCCTTATGACTGAGCTAAGTATCAAGTCTACATACTACTTACGACGCAAATGAAACAATACATTTAGAACATGATTTAATAACGTTCAAACAACGAGGCAATCTGCTGGTCAAACGCAATGTTAACGCAGTTACGTTATAATTATAAACTTTGTCCAGGTTGAAGACATACGCAAGTCTTTATTAGTAATTCCATTTAGTAAATTTTTTAATGTTTTTTTTTTTACTTTAGTAATTTCTTTTAAAATTTCCATTATGCTTTTCAAAAAATAAATAGCTATGAGCAAAATCTGATCTCACTAGGGGACAAAAACTTTAAATTCATCTGAAGCTTTGAAGTTTTTAAATCTGACCATGATCACTGTGTTTGTATAAAACAAATCCATAACACCATTTCAGTGAATAGTTGTCTTGTACGGATCAGGAGTGAAACATGCACACACTGAGAACTGTTTACAAGTGAAGACAGTCCAGAACAGTTCTAAACAATATGTTGTTGAGTTTCATGTTATAGCAGATAGACTTTTTCACTGGAGGAAGTGTTACTTTGGATTATTGATTTGCAGTTTAAAGTTACATAACGTCTTAATTATACATTCGTTTCTTACAAACAGGTGGCTTGTGGATTATTTTGATGTTTTTATAAGCTGTTTAGAACCTCATTCTGAAGGAACCCATTCACTGCTGAGCACCCATTGCTGACCAAGTGTTGGAATTGCAATTTCTCCAAACCCATTTTCACAAAAATTATTTATCTACTTCTTGGATAAAGTTTTGTGTAAAGTAAGCTCACACAAAGGACATATCCTACATTATTTCACAGAAATAATAATATATTTCACTATTTTATTATGATTTTGTGTTACAATTTCGGCTGTGTAAAAACATATTGAGTTGGATTGCGCAATATGCAAAAATTGTAAATTTAGAAGGTAAAGAGGCATACTTCTGAGAGTACTGCCCCAGTTACAAACTGTTATACTATTTAATAACTTTAATACAGTTGTATGAGTAATATGGTATTAGATAATCCAATATTCCTAGCACAGTATTGTCTGCAATAAATATGGCTTTTGTCAATTATGATTTACAAAACTAAATCCATTAATGAATCCATATATTTAGTTTGCATCATTCTTCTTTATCCACTTTCCTCTCTTTTGTTCTCTCTGTTTAGATTTTCACAAGCCACCTCCTTTTACAAGACTGTAAAACCTGTTTTTTTTTTGTTACTCTAATGCGCAGAGATCAGTCCAAACCATTAAAATTCAAAACACACACACACACACACACACACTAAACATCTTTATTCAGCCCTTTCCTAAGGCTATAATAAGGTCAGACAGCAGTTTTTGTAAATGCTTGTGGAAAACTGTTTACTCAAAGTGGCACTCAAGGAGGCACCCCTATGTTTACACTTGAGCATAGGATGGCTTCTTCTTTCTCATTCAGACTCACATGTGACTTCTTGCAGGGAGAGGCGAGGTTGTGCAGAGGGCAGCTGAGGAGACCTGAGCGTGGACGAAGCAGCAAAGAGCCATCTGAGGTAGGATGAAATGAATAATTCAATTAAGAGTCTGCTTTGTAAATACCAATGCAGTGTTTTTACTAATGCATAGGTGTCATGGGAGCAGATAACTCCCATAACTTAAATGTATCTCTAATTGTGGTTACTAGTCGTGTAACATTATATAGTATGCCTTTTTAAAATTAAGTGTGCTCAATTGTACAATATACATACATGTGCTTAAATACGCACTTGTCGTGTACTTTACCTCTTTAAAGTATATTTTAAAAAACTCCACTTGCTGCTAATATAATATTGATAAAATTAAAGGCCTCTTAAGTGCACTTAAAGAGATGTGCTTTAACGTTTCTTAACACAATAAAGTAAGATTTTAACAAGTGTAGTTTGTAATAATTATAAATATTAAATTACTTTAAATTACATTTTAAATCATGCTTACTTTAATGTTGACTAGCATACTAAAGCACAAATGTGCGCATAAGTATTGGCAATATTATTAATATGGTTTAAAATGACTAAATTGCATCTTCATCATAACAAATGTGTAATTACAAATAAGAATAAACACATGAGAACACATTTCAATAGAAATTATGGTTATATTTTAAAGTGTGTGTTACAATGTTACTATACTGTACATTTAAGTACTGAGTAATATTAATTAAAGCACTTAATATATGCATGTAATTTGCATGTAATTATGTATAATTTATTGTTAGGAAAATAGTAAGTAACATGTAACAAGGACACCTTAAAAATGTGTTACTGAAATTACAATAAAGTCAGTCCGAGTAGCCAAACAAACTTGTAGCCAATCCACATTAAGGGGCGTGTCTACTAATGATGTGGAGGAGAGTGCGTTCAGTGAACATAAAAGGACGGAAAGGAAAGGATGTGACGTGGCCAGGTATGGTTTCCCATACTAGGAATTTGTGCTCTGCATTTAACCCATCCAAGTGCACAGTGAGTAGTGATCAACCTCGTACATACACACCATGAACACACACCGTGGGCAGCCATTGCTGCGATGCCCGGGGAGCAGTTGGGGGAACTGTGCCTTGCACAAGGGTCTCACCTCTGTCATGGTGTTGAAGGTAGAGAGAGCTCTGCCCCTGCAGACAGCAGAGCCGAGGGACAGAAAGATAAAAAACAAAAGAGGAAAGTGTCTGCGGAACGTTAAGGCGAGAAGTAGGACCCGTGTAAATACCGTATGAGCTTTTCAGGACTGGAGAGAACTGTCCTGATTTTACCCAGCTTTTTGGCAGACAGAAACAGAACGAAACGCGGATGCAGGAAAACATAGAGTCTTTAATAATAAATCAACGAACACGATGAACAGGGACCAAGACAGCTGGAAAACACATGTAACAAACACCGACCCACAACCAGAACTCAAAAGGACGCAATTTAAATACCAAACATAATCAAGACATAATGCAAGACACCTGTAAGTACGGCTGGAAGAGAGTGAAACACTAATGAGAGGTGCGGGGTTACAAATGAGGCACAGCATGTGTAGAACCGTATGAAAACAAAAACAAAACAGCACATTGAAACACGACAATGTGACATAACGCCCCCCTCTGGAAGGCGTGTCCTCACGCTGACAGCGGAACAACAAAGGGGTGGGTGGGCGTTCTGAAAGGTCTCCTTGAGACTCTGCCCGTGTCGGCCCCTTGGGCATGATACAAGTCCTGGACAACCTCAGCGGATCAGGAGCCCTGGACGGCCACGGCAGATCAGGATCCTTGGGCGGCCATGGTGGTTCTTGGCCCTTCGTGTGGCAATGGCGGTTTGATCCCCGTCCCACCCATACCCATCATGACCCAGGCACATCTAACACCCCCCACCAAAAAAATACAATTCTTGGGGAGGCCTTCCCAGCTGTGATTCGCAAACTGGACCTGACAACGTTTCTCCTGACCGTGATTCGGGACTGGGACCCGACAGTTGCGGACTGGACACTACGGGGATGTCACACGGCACTCCTGGCCATGACTCGGAAACCGAACCTACACACTGTTCCCTGGACCGTGATTCGGGAATGGACACTGCAGGGATTTCAAATGGTTCTCCGGACCGTGATTCGGACACTGGACCTAACAACGGTTCTTTGTCTCCACACTTCACATCCAGAGTGTGGAGCTGTGCATTGGAATCTGTTAGTGACTGGAAGGCCTGCGATTGGACACGGTTGTTTTGGTTCTTCTCTATAGGTGAGTAAATTTGTGTCATCACGTCATAAATAAAACGTGGCAGCAGTTTTCTGTTGGAAATTTGTTGTGCCGCCCGCTTTCTGATTTGTTTCACAGAGCTAATTGTTGCCTGGGTTGCTAAGGCTAAGTACAGTATGTGTGGAGCAAAGTTATCAAAATAGAGGTGAGACACTCCTGGGGTTGGGGCATGTTTGTTTTGGAGCATTCAAACATCAAAAAACATTCTAAAATTGCAGCTTATTCATTTAATATATATTTAAATTATAATACCATTTCATTGAATTGCAAATAACATACACTTTAAGTGTCATTACTTTCAGTTCATACTAAAGTACATTCTTGTAAGGTATATTATATGTATTTTTATAATACAGTGATGCAAGGAATCCATGACGTAGCAAAGGTCTTAACATTACTAAATTGAACTAGGATGACATATAATATTATGTTAAATTTGGGTGACTCAATCATTCCAACCTCAAATTGTGTTTTGCAATTCACAGTATTGAAGCTGAAATGAATCTCAAGGAAAGTCAAGAGTATGATTTAGGTATATGATAATATTGCATAAGAAGTAGACATTTGGCTATGGATGTGAACTCAAGTTCTTTCAAGGCATAGACACACTTTGCTCATTTAGTAACATTTTCATATGGTGGGGCAATAAAATATCAAATGGTTTTATGGGAAGTTGCTTCAAAGGACTTTGAACCCTTTTTGTGTTGATTTATGAATGTGTTAGAGTTGAAGAGAAAGTGTTAGAGTGAAACATCCAAACATGGAAGAGCAGCCGCTCCGTTGAGAGCTGCACATTTAGTTGCTTTTATTAAAGAATCCCAGAGGGTAAGATTAATCATTAAATTCATATTACCATGCTTGCATAATAGCATTTAATGTATTCAAATGGTAAATGATTTACCTTTAACCCATTTAAACACACAGAATGACAGGATTTTAAATGTTGCATCACTGTTCTTCTCAATTTTGTCTTTGCTATGGGTTAGGTCCAAACCCCTGAATGTAAAGGACTGGAATGCTACTCAAAGCATAACCTTGTTTTTTTAATTTAAGCCGATTTAACAAAATAGCTAGTTTCTTTAACAGTCCTAATACTTGTAGGCAATGCGGACTATTTAAGCTCTCGTCGTCTATACTCCACCCAATATCCCGCCCACCTGTGCAAAGACTCCTCTGCCCCTACTTGTCCTATTTCGACGCAGGGAAAACTGTTGCTCCATAAGGGAACACCCACTGTGTACAAAGAGCTTTCAAATGACAACTTCCTTTACCTGCAGTGTGGAGCTGTGTGCCTGAAGCTTTTGCCTGCAATGAAACAAGGCATAATTTTTGCACGAAAGCGGATCGGAGCTGTAAAACTGGTGCCTGGAGAAGTGTTTTACTCATTCTCACATCATCTCCAGATCATACCCTGATCTACCTGCTTCTATTCCCTCACAAAGGTAATGTGAGACTTCACAATACTTTTTCTTTTCAACGTTTAGTATTGAGGATGTGAAGGATATTTTACTCAGATGAGTTTACTCTGGAAAGTTTGTCTGGAATATTTAACATGTCTGCACAGACTGGATTGAAGATTGAAAAAGTTAAGTTTCTGAGTTTCACTTGGGCTCTGAGAGTTTTGTGTTCTGAAACCCTACACTTCTTACTTGGGTGATCAGGTAGAAAGAATGAGGAGAAGAAAGACGGGATGAGGTTTTGAAGGGCTGTAAACTGTTTTGGTCTTTCTGTGACTGGATGTGACATTGTGTGAGCTAATGTCATCTAAACATGCCCAGGTCACATTTCACCCAAGTAGAAAAATATATATATATATTTTAAAATTGTTAATTATTTAATAATTGTTTGGTCAATTTTTTTTTTTCGCGTTGCGAAACGGTGCATTTTAATATTTGACTAACATAATAAAATACATCTAAAACATTAATCATATTTCAGGGACAGTAAAAGTAATTATGAAAAAAATTATAAGCATGTATTAAGTTCCAGTTGGGCCAAAAGCACTTTAAAGTTCAGCTAACTAGTTTTGAAATATAGTACACTTTCATTTGAATCCAATTAACATGCAGTTAAGTGTTTGAAAACATAACATTTAGATGACACTTGCACTGTTTTAAAGTATATTGTTTTCATAATACAAAAAGTATGTTAAGTATACCTCTTTTCACAAGGTGGGGTAGATTCTTATATGGAGTGTAAACAAGTTGAAATTTCATCACATTTCCCCTCACAAATTCTCAGGTAAAAATGCATTTGTAAGTTTTGCTTTACATGTTTTGGATAATAATAGTAATAATAATTATTATTAAATGTATATTCTCTTTAGGTTCTCAATTCTGTATTTTTATACATAATGCATTTATTTTTTTGTAAATTAGTGTAAATTATAGAACATTTGTTGGTTTTTCATGAAATGTATGTTAACTAAAACACTAACATTCATAAAATATCTATATTTCAGAGATACTAGGAGTAATTATGAAATGAATAATAAAGATATTTAACATCTACATGTGGCACTTTACACTTTAGCTTATTCCATTTAATATAAATGTAAACTATAATACATTTATAATTCATTTAAAAGCA
This sequence comes from Enteromius viviparus, assembly GCA_032353835.1. Lineage (NCBI taxonomy): Eukaryota > Metazoa > Chordata > Actinopteri > Cypriniformes > Cyprinidae > Enteromius > Enteromius viviparus. The sequence goes on from JAUCNO010001851.1 coordinate 14,862,611, forward strand.
GTTAATATACAGCTATGTCTGAATGTCTGAACATATTACATTCAGTTGACACTTTAAAAGTACATTATTTATTGAAGTATGCTACTTCATTCACATGGTGTAAAAATAATGCATTTTGAGTTTTTATTAATATCTGATTTTTCTCAGTAGGTTGTCATTACTGTAATGCACTTGTGTTTATTGTTTATTCATTGCCTATCATTTATTTTCACATCACTGTCATAATTTGTCATGATTTTATTTGATCTTGTTTTTAAGTCAAACAATCACAGGTTTCCTTGAGATTCCTCTGTATAAACATCCAAACGGTGTTCTCTGCTTACTCACAGGAGAAACCTGATTTAATCTGCGTCTGTTAAACTTGACCTGCGCCTCAGGCTAAACATGAATCAGGCAGCCATAAATTAAAACCTAACCAGTGTACTTAGGCAGGAAACACCCTGCTATCTGTGTCATTTCAGATGTTTATGTGCAATAGTTATAATTCATAGGAGTCACTTTGGTTCCATTTAAAGTAGATTTCGTTTGTCAGCGTGGCCGACACAATCAAGCTCCTGTTTCCGCTGAAAATCTCAGCCCAAACACTGCGTGATGTAGGATGTCTCGCGCGTTGCAATGCGAACCGGTCGGTTAAAACTGAAATAAAAGCTCTATTGTGTCATGCTCTCTGTGTAGTGCTGAGCAACTCTGAGCGATCGCCGGTCATCGGCCTGCCAGCTGGTATGCCATTAGCTTGTCAACACACATCTGCTGCTCGCCGTGCATCATCTCTGATCTGTTTTTCCATGCAGACAACCAGAAAGGAAAGAGAAACAAGTAGAAGCCAGTAGAACCCATGTTTGGTTTTCTGATACTGGAATGCTGTGTGTGTTTGGTTCAGCCAGATTGGCCGGATCTCATGTTACGTTGTGTATTGAGAGCATTGTGTTGTGTGCAGGCTTGTTCTCGGGGGATGTTCACATCAACCATGTGTCTTTGTTATTGCTTCATAAAAAATGGCTTGGCGTAGCTGAAAGCAAATAATCTGCACCTTTGGTCGACAGTGACACTCGTTTTGTCTTATATTAGTTTAAAGGAAGGAAATTAAGAACAAACATTTGCATACTCACACTGTGTTTCCTGTCAGTGCTGTGCACACAATGGCTTTTGTGTGTCTTTCAGTAGCAGATTTAAAGAGGTGCCGGGGGTCCAAACGGACGTTTTGTGAGGCAATGCATCTTCCTTACTTCCTATAAAACTGAGGTTCAATTGTCTCTGCCTCTGCTTTGAACCTGCAGTGAATGAGAGTCTGTAAACAACAGTGCTTCTGATTTATAAGGAAATCTCTGACCTATTTCAGTCATTGAGCTTCAGATGCCTTTGATGTCATAATATTGACTATTCAAGGGAAACACATGAACATGTTACATTTTTATTAATATTTTAGTTCATTAATAATTACATAGTAATTATTTCATCCATTCGGTTATTCTTTTACTGTGTAGCCTACTTTACTGTAATATACAGTGTATATTTTTAGTGTTTAAAGCAGAATAAAGGCATACAACAAATCCTTAATAGTTAATATAATGTAATTAATAATAATAATAATAATGATAATAATAATAAAATAAAAATTGTGTTGTTATTTTTTGTCCCATTATGCACTGAGGTAAAATAAATATAAATAAATAATATTATTATATATAATTTTGTATGAAGAAAAAAAAATATAGAAATATCTAGGTTTTACTGAAAAAAAATCTGTAAAAATTGAGTGTGCTTACATGTTTTGAATCAACGTACCTGGTGATTATTTACAGTATATAATTTGGGCTATTGCTTTTTTTCCTATTTGTTAGTGATGTGATTCACCCATACTTAACTTTACTTGGAGCATGTTTATATAATGCATTTAAAGGTATTCGTAATGTCATATTGTAATGCTTTTCGTGAATAATTATTGTCATAGTTATTACATGAATAGAATACCTGAAGATACTCAGGTTACACCCTTAAAGAGTATTATGCATTCATTATAACGATTAAAGTAAATTGTTAAAAATGCATTACTCTTTAAAGGGAAAGTGATGAATAGACTATTATATCTATTTTACTGCAGTAAAACCTTTATAATGAAGCAATGCAACGTAAAAACTTACAATGCTTCAAATTCTGTTGATCAAGAAGACTTTGATTAAGCAAGTAGATGCTTTCAATTATTCTGAATGTGCACTTCTAGTGTTTCAAAGCTTAAAAAAATAAAACTGTACTTGCAAATAATATATTAATTAAATATAACGCCACTTAAGTATACTTTTATGATTCTTTTAGAAAGTGCACTTTGTGATAATATCAGATTGAAAGTTTCAGTTCCAAGTACATTTAGAGTCTTTGTTTTTATCGTCCTTTCTCATGCAGAAGTGCACTTATTTTGATGGGTTGACTAACATGCATTTTAAGGGGCAGTTTCCCGAATAGGGTTTAAGACTAGTTCTAGATTAAACAAATGTTAGAGCTGCCTGAACTGAATAAAAAAAAAAAAAAACTTGCACTGATGTATCTTAAAAACTGGCGTTGTTTGGTCTTAAAGTGCTCATTGGTGTTGCTTTTTTGTAAGACATGTTTCTAAAAACTACTTAAATGTCCTAAATTAACAAATACCTAGTCCTGGTTTAATCTAATTCCTGTCCAGGAAACCTCCCCTAAACTGCAACTTAATCATTAAGTTCCAAATTAAAGAATATGTTAGCTGCCATAAATGCTTATCAGTACAAGACAACAGTTGAAGTTGAACTAAAGATAAAGACTTACTAAAG
>JAUCNO010001851.1:14876417-14886923 GCA_032353835.1 Enteromius viviparus
TTTTTAACACATTCTGTTAACTTCGATAATTTAGACGTTTCATCTGGTCTTGTTGAGATATATAGTTGAGTATCATCTGCATAACAATGAAAATTGATCCCATGTTTTCTAATAATATTACCAAGGGGGAGCATGTATATTGAAAATAGTAGAGGACCTAGGACAGATCCTTGTGGCACTCCATACTTTACTGCTGATAACTGCCCCATAGTGCCCTATACCTAGTAAAAAAAAGTTACATTTTTAAAATATATTTATTTCATACTAAGTTTAAATCTATTAACATATTTTCTGACCAAACTCAATACCTAATTTGAATTTATTGGGAGTATTACTTGTGCACAATGGATATTTCTTATGAATAAGCCTAAATGTTTCTGTCACTTTTAATGAGGATTGGATAATATTGCCCTTAAAATGCAAAATATTTAAAGTGTACCTAAAGTATACTTGCAATAGTTCCACTTTAATACAATTAAATATACTAAGTATGTTTTTAATTTATCTACTTCCGCATAATTAAATTAAAATTGGCATTTTATTAAGTACATAAGTATAATAAGCATATTAAGTAAATTTTTAGTATACTGAGAATGAAATAAATGTAATTCAAATACATTTAAGTATATATATTTCACAAGGATAAGACTTAAAAATCGAACAGGAATTATGGCAAAGGTGTTTTAGTGTGTGTGCTCTAATGCAGTTGTGCATGTATTCACAGTTGTGTTGCTGCTGCTCAAAAGAGCTTTGGCAATGGAATAATTGTCCCATTGCTTATCAGCGAGCACACACACACAGTGTAAGTTATCACCACCCATGCACTTATAGTTGTGCTGAGCAAGAGAATCAACAGGCTTCAATGGCCCTCTCAAGGAAGTCATCAGAGCTAATCAGGATGATGCGAAAGACCATCAGTGTAAATCCACAGCCATTTTTCCCTCACAAATAGCTGCGCTTTATGTGTTTATGTGCTGCACTAAAGCACACATTAAGGCAGAAATATACTCCTGTAAGACAGCGATATGTTGGCTTAATGGCTTACTTCTGTCATGATGTTTTAAGCCAGCACTTCAGGGACAGTTCTCTAATGTTCAGCCTTTGATTTTCTACTCAGTCTCTGACCACTGTGAAATGCTGCTTTGCAGAACGCTTTTCTTTTTGGAAGATTTGGGCTCTGAGGCTCTGAGAAAACCATTTAATAAAGACCATTGACAGAGAAGAATGAGTTGCACATTCAATTGTCCATTGTAACATTTTTCATAGATCTCGACAATACATTTATTAATGTGAGAACCTACTGTTCTGCTGTGTCTGAGCATCTGTCTGAAAGTATTTCATTGTCAATTGCACAATGAATTATTGTCATTAATCTTTCTCAGACACCTATGACACAGGTTATTGTTTTGTGTCGTATCAATTCAAGATAAATTCATAAAATCAGTGTTCTGGGTTAAAGGGAAGGGCCTCTTTCAGTGGCATTTGTGGTTGAATGTTAATTAGCACAGAAAATAATATGCATATTGTTTCTTACTGTTTTTTTTTTCGACAGTTAGCTCTTACTGGCACAATCTCACATAGTCAGATTTAGATGTTTAGCATGAATTCTGGTTTACGTTGCAGTTTATTCTGTCACAGAGAGAAGATTCATTCAACATATTGATTATTGATTGATTTGTATTTATTTTTTTATGATTTTATTAATTCTATTTTAAACAAAAATGTTTTTATTACCCCATTGGCAGATAGACAAAAACATGGGGCAAAAGAAGAGTCGTTTTTCTTGTTTCTAGCAAAAACTAACAACATTTTAATCATTTGTTCAGAGAAACAAATAAACATATTTGGCTTTTCAAGTAAATCCATTTTGATTTAAGAAAGTTTTTAAATTAGAAAGCAAGACAAAATTCTTAGTAAGAATGCTGTTTTTTTCTGCAATGTAACAACATTATTGAAAGTGTTATTATTCTTCTCATTATAAATCTTGTGAAATGCTGTAAACATCTTGAGCATTGTTTTTTAATTATGCAAATCTCAGAACCCCTCCAGAAAAGTAGCCAATTAGAATAAAGCTTTGCATTTTTTTAGCTAACCCTTTTTGAGTGCAAAAAGCATAGAACAATGGCACTAGCAAAAATTTGCAGCGAAAAAGCGACCTGAAGGGATTAAATTTCAACTAGAGCTGGCAATTTTATTCATCAAGACTGACATAGAGAGTTGGAATTCGTCTTGATGTAAATATGCGGCTGTTATTCCTCCTGATTCACAAGCACCTGCAGCCATTTCATTTCTGTTAGTGTGAACGGCCCTTCAGGTGCTCTGTGGACAACGCGCCAGCTTTCCGTTTGAGGAGATCACGTAAATCACGCTTCTTGATTCAAGAGCCCATTTAAAATACAATGCATTTTTATTCACACCAAACTGAGGTTTCTTTCCATTCATTGCTTGTAAATCCTGTTGCTTTATAAATGAGATCACTAATGCGTGTTTGTAGTTTGAGAAAAGCTCTTGGTTCCGTTTGCCCAGAGTCATCTCAGCCATGATTCAGCACAGGAGACGTTATGAGCTGCAGATGATGGATAACATCACTGAGAATATGACTTATCTCTTTCTTCCCTGGGGAAAGTGATTTAGCTACATTTTTTGTTCTTTTATCCCCAATTGTTTTGAAGAGCGGGAAACTCAAAACAAAAGAGGATGGGGGTAATGCATGGTTGAATCGAAACCTTGTGCAGGTCTTTTTTGTGTGCTTTGATTGCTGTAGAAGCAGGTGAACACCTGAAGTGCATAAGATGCTGAGGAAACTAGCGGAAAAATAGACTCAGAACACAAGTAGTGAAGGATGATTGTCTATAGACCTTAGCAGTGTTGGGGGTAAAACATTCTTCTATGCCTGCATTGAGAGAAATTAGGATTGAGTTACAGAAATTCTCAGGTGACAAAAAGTAACTGTCAATGTATTGCAATGCAAAAATTTATTTTTTTCCAGTACTGGACCTTAGGCAGGATAGTGCCATATTTAAACACCATATATAACCTAAGATCTATTGCCTACTTTGGCCTTTTGAGGGAGTTTTGAAATATACAGCGGTTAAGTTGTCTGCTCGAGGGAACATCAGTGACAGTGACATGAAAATGAGCAGCACACGGTGCATCAATGACCAGCGGACAGGGATACAGCTGTAATATAGAAACACTTATCAGCAGCACAGAGACTCTGCAGCCTTGTTTTAATTGACTACATTTAAGTGAATGCCCCTAAAGGCAGCATGCTGGAAAACCAACAGCACCACACTGAATGTGATTACCATTCACAAAGCTCTACAAAGCCCCCTTCCCTAGTGTGTTCACTTTGTAAATATTTAAGTTAGTTTAATAATGCTTTTGGATACTCAGCTCAGCATAGAAAAAAATCAGAATATTCTGTCTGGACATACTGTATGTGAATGATTTGTAATGACTGTTTACTACTCCTGTTGTTATATTGCACAAAAAATATGTATATTTTATTGAGTATTGAGTATCTGTATTGATGGAGCAGTACATTGTGTGGGAAAGAAATCATACAATTATTTGTCTCCCATCACTGCCAGCATTTTTGATCATTTGCACAAAACTTTCATGACCCACAGACTATGTTGTTCTATGAATATTTGAACATGCAATATGTCAAAAGAAAGTACAGAGACTCTCAAATTTATGCATTCTCTTTTTTTTTATTAACATCTGAGTGTGCATGTTTCATAAAAAAGTAAATCAGAGAAAATCAGCTTTTGGTCTTTTACCCCTCAAAAGATTTATTTCAGTACTTATTTCAGTACTAATATTTTAGCTAAAGTAATATGTTTTGAAGAATATCTGATTCAAGTCTTTGTCAAAACAATCACCTCAACACACATATTTTACTAATGTTTGTACCATAATTAAAATAAATAAATTAATTAATTAATAGAATTATAATGATACATAAAGAGAAAAAAATGTTAATTTAAAAACAAATTTAAAAAAAATTAATTTAATATTTAGTGGATTTTCAAGTAAAAGGGAAAGGCAGCATGATAGTACTGTTTATGTGTTTCCCTGTGAGTTCCCTTAAAATGCTGCCTAGGCATCTCACTAGCTATTAGAACACAGCCCATTAAACATTTCATTCTCCAACTTAACGACTTAATACAGAAACCAACGGTTAACGTAAGAGACAAACCATTCGTCTGCAAAGCACACTCGTTAGGCATTCATTAGCCTTGATGATGTGATAACATATAATATAAATGTTAATGGCTGTCGCTAGGCTAAGAATCATGTATTAGACACCATTAGTGACTGTCATATTGAAGAACCTTTTGATCTATGCCTAATAGCATTATGCTAATTGCTGGAACGGTACCGCTATTGCAAGCAGAAGATTCTGGATTTAATTTATAACCTTTGCTTTTTAGGGCCAGATCTCAAGGGCCTAGACTACCTCCACCACCGGCCCGTCATATCTCATACATCACTGACATTGGCGCTGTACCCTGTAATTGGATCTTTTGAATTGATTTGTGTTCATTTGCAGTGAAACAGTAGTCAGTGAATGTAAACAGATACAGGAAGGTGTGCTGTAAAATTACAGTATAAACAAGCCCTTTAGGGTGGTTGCCGGTGTATTTTGGGTAGTCATTATTTGCTTGTTTACGGAGTCTTAAGAGTCCACTCAAATCTACTGGATTTTCTTTTCTTCTCATTTTGTCATTGACCAAGTGAGAAATATAAGTCTGCCTGCATAGAAAAAATAGCACACTGCTTCTCAACAAATGTCTGAAGCTGATAGTGAAAGATCTTTTCTTCTGAACCTTACATCCTAATTAAATGGATTCTGTCCATTGGTTGTTGAATGAATGAAGTAGATCTTAATGCAAGCTCCAAATTGATTTTTAAAATATGCCGTTAATTGACTAAAATATAGGTGACTTTTTTCTTCAGTAGAACACTTAATAAGTTGTTTTAGCTGAAACTGTGGTCATTGCAAGTCAGTGTTTAAGAGCACATCAAGGAACACAAAATGAATACCTGTGCAGCTCTTGAAGTCTTATGAAGTAAAACGAACAGTCTGTGCAAGAAATTGAACATTATTTACAACATTATTGCTGCAACCCAAAACCTCAGGCAAAACAGTACAGAGTAATGTTCAGTTCACAAATGAATTTTACAGTAAGAGCAATAACATGCATTTAATTGATAGATTGTGTGAATTTCTCATTTCATGCCAACTTTATTACCTATAGTTCAAACAATGTTGCAGTGCATGCTACACTTTAATACTTGTGGTTAAGGGTTTGTTTAAATTACTAACCTCTAGTAAAGGCAGTAGTAGTTATGTTTGCCTTAGCAAAGTCATAGTCCAGTTTGAAAGTCCATCAGCCATACTAGCAGAACATGGCATGAACATTGAACACAGCTATTGCAACACAAACAAAATCCAGAACAAACATACTTAGCTGATGGATTGTTAGTTGTAATCGCAAGGACAAGGTGAGTGGTAACACAGGGCATGAAGTCAAATACACAGAATCAGGCAAGGTTAAGCTCTGGTGAGAAGATTTACAGCTATACTGTACAGTATATTGCATGTAAACAATGTTATACTGCAAAATGAATTCTTGTGATTTACAATAGGCTGCAAGAAGCGATCTAAAACATTACTTTTAAAAGTTACTTTTAGACTGGCACTCGTTTAGTGACTCCTTGTTTTCTTAACACTAGCTTCTCTTTTTTTTATTCTATCTGTTCCTTCTCTTTTTATTTATTATACAATTAACAAAAACATAAAATGCCTCTAGCTTGCTCTAGCCTGTCTTCTATTCTAACAGTTTCCTTTTTTATTTATCATATAATGTATAAATTCCTTGCTACCTGTACTACATTAAGCTAACTGAGACTTGTTACAATACTTGCATATCACTGCTCATTTGTTTATTTTAATTGCTTCCATTGTCCTCCTTTGTAAGTTGCTTTGGATAAAAGCTTCTGATAAATGACTAAACTTAAATGTGAATATATAAATGTAACACTTCTTTTGTTTACGGTTTGTCACTGTTTAGTTTTGGTTTTATTATCTCTCTTCCTGTCTTTCCTTATTTGGTCTGGTTCCTGTCCTTGTTTAGTTAATGAGTTACCCGCTCCACCTGTGTTCCTAACCTGTCCTGATTTCTCCTTAATGTGGTCCTGTTTAAAAGCCCGTTTCGTTTGTCTTGTCCTTTGTCCGATTATTGAGGTTTATTTGAGTTTGTCCTGAGTAATCCTGTGTTCTGATTATATCAAACTGCATCACGAAAGTGCCATTCCTGTCTTCGCCTGCCTGAGTCTACACAGACCCATGACAGAATAATCGAACCCAAACAACCAAGTGGAGAGCACTGTGGAGCCTGTGCTCTCCACTAAAGACTAAAGACTCTGTTTTGGCTGGGGCTCGATCGTCAGCTAGCGAGGCAGGTAGCCATCTCCCACCATCACGGCTCCCTCGCTCAGCTGATCGTCAAGGTGTTACAGCTGAGAGATTCTTCCTTCACGGCCATCAGGAACGCCGATACCTTTCCGAGTCCATTTCCAGAGTCTCGAATAGAAAAGTCCATCCAGAGTCCTAATCTCGCGCTACTGGAGTGCCCCCCAGAGTCTGTGCTGCAAGAGTGCCTTCTAAAGTTCGAGCTACAAGAGCTGTCCCCAAGTAAATATCAAGATAAATAAAAAGATATTGTTTGTATCCATTTATTATTACGAGTTGCAACATGAAGCAGAGATTAGTTGTTATAGATGCTTAGTTAATTTTGTTGCAACTTTTTACATTAATATAAAATTGAAGTGCAGGGTGTGCTGTTTTACAGTGGATTCAAATGAACTCTATTCCATTGAAAGTCTTTTTCAAAGTATGCTAAAGATGTAAAGTTCCAGCAGATGCTGTGTTTCAAAAGTTGCTGACTTTATAAGTTGTTAAAAACTGTATCATGATCTTCTTCTCACTGAAATTTGCACGTAATTGATAAGATGAGAAATTGTCTGCTGCTCCTATAAAACAGCAGTCACATTAGATCGCATAATGAAAGATAGGCCAGCCAGGAAATGCAATTTAGCCACGGATCAGGTAGTTCATGCCACACATGACCCATATACACAAATACACACACATTCTCAGACCGAACGCAGATTCATGGGTGTTTGGGGAGCTTTTGAACAGAAGCTCTGGACCTCATCGTACAAAAAGTGACATTTAAATGCATTCGACTTTCTCACCAGCAATATGTAATACCCTCACTAGGGGCTTCAGAAATGATTATTAATCTGGTGAGGTTTGCCAGAAGTCCTATCCAATCTAATTGCCTTGAAGACTTAATGAGCTCGAGCAAACCTGATCCTTGAGCTGCAAACAGGTCTGGCCCTCCCCAGCTGAATGGCTCACCATCAGGGTGCACGGAATTGTCCATTGAGATCAATTGAAGGCTGGCTTTTTTTCCAGCCAAGCATACATGCATTGTGCCGCTACAAAGGTGACTGCTGCCTTTTGTGTTTTTGCAAAGTCTGAGGGAACAGAATAAGAGGGGTAGGCATTGTGTGCAGATGCAATTAGCTACACTGGAGTGAGCGGCTGACGTCCAGCTACAGCAGTCATGCTGGGTGATGCTTGTGTGTGACTGAAGTACATCTCTGAGGTTGATAAATACAACCTTAAACGTGCCGTTCAACAAAAAATATAAATTCTGTCTTCTTTTGCTTGCTTCTGTGTGTTTCAAAAGCTGACTTCTGTCTAGTAATACAAAATAATATATTTCACAATTTCACGTTTTCACACTTACTTATAATTGCGTAGAAGATAAGCATATTTGGCGTGCTGTCCAGGGAGAGGGGTCGAGGGGACTCCTAAGCCTGGGGTGTCCCCCCTCCTTTTCAGGGCAAGTTAAACAAGCTCTGCGTCCAGCCCGATCCCCAAGCTCTCCCACCATAGAAAAGGATCTTAAAAAGAGAGGAGTTGGGGTGGCGGAGGGATGCTTGTTCAAGATGTCGAGATAAGCAGCTTGTGATAATAATAATAATAGGAGATATAAATTTTGATCTGATAATGATGTAATCATAAAATGATGTACCGGCCATGTTAATTATCTGCGTGTGCTCCTCCTGAAATTTGTTCATAAACATCATTTATAGAACAATGTCCAGACTGTTTTTCCACATACAGTGAAAGTGAATTGCAATCGGATAATTAAAAACACATTTGGAGATGGCCAGGGATGGATTTTTACTACATTGAATGAATAAACAAATTCAGCAAATTCAATTTCAGCTATAAAAGCAGCTCTACAGAAGATAAAAGTTTTATTATTCAGGTCAAATTGTTTGTTGTTGATTTTTTTTGGTGTTATGTTTTTGGATTATTGTGTAATAGGACTTCCTTGAAAACGAGATGATTGATCATAAGAGGTTTATCCCAAAGAAATAAAAATTGTTGCAAGTTGCGACCCTTCATCAGTTGATAAATTAACAAAAATAACACCACCCTTAAATAATAACTAAATAATATGCAACATGTCAAAATATGTCAGTTAACGCACACAACCTCTCATGTAATATGCAAGTGCTGTTTTGCATTATGCATTGATCTCTCTTCCAGATACACTTGAATAAATATTTGAATTAATTAATTAATCAATCAATCAATCAATAACATTAATTCCAAATAGAGCAAGATGGTGAATCAAGCACAAACAATGTTGATTACAAATATATTTAATTCTAAGAGGTATCAATGAGTCAATCTAATTAAAAATAGACTATTGACCTGGCCACAATCCACAAAATCTTTTGTACAGGCAAAAGCGCTGCTCCATTTCCTTTAGAAAATGTAAAAATCGAGTTTTTGTGATTCATGCACAAATCAATTTCATGCATTTGAACAATTGCACTTTTAGGTGTTATGCAGTCATGCTCCCGTATTGACTTCAATGATCTGAGTGCTTAACTGGGCCGTTTCTCATTGTATTTCACTCCTTTTATTCCCTTCTATTTTTTCATTAGAAATCTCATCTTGCCTCTTAGATCAACAACAACACAGCAGCTTTGACCCAAAATCTCATCCATCTAAATTCATAACAGCTCATTTAAAATGAAAGATGAATACTTGATCCGTGCTGTCTGCCGACATGAGCCAGATCAAGGCGAATCTGAGCGAATATATGAATACTGAATGAACGGTGGCAATGAGGAACTTGGGAAAACAGCCCATGGCCACTTCATTCACAATTCAGAGGGATGCACGGCTGCTGCATGAGTGTGCTGTTCTGTATATGTTTGCACCATGTAATTACCAGCATGCTGCCGGATCTGACCTTGCCATCCACTGAATTCTAAAGAGTGTAGCGATAAACCGCGCAGATACTGACTGCTGGGTGTTTATGGAAACACAATGGGGCCAGAAAGTAATGACATGTATTGAGAGCAGTCTTCATGACGATCCCCAGAGAGTCGGTGGAAAAACTCAAGGCACGGGGAAGTTCTAACCTCATATTCTGCAATTCTAAATGGGTCCTGAGGAATGGGCACATCTCTGCAGCCCAGCGGTTGAGAAGAGAGATGCTCTCTTGCAGAATATTGCTATCCGGTGACTGCAAAACCAATAGAACAAAGAATAGAATAGAATTTAGCTTTCTCGTTTCTTTCTCTATGGTGCTGTTCCGACTTCCTCGTCCTGGTCTTCAAAACGTCCAGCGTGTCAATGTGATATTTTCCCAGATGGATTATTTTCCTTGCTCCACAAACTTTTGAGGACACAGAAGGCTCTGTTCCAAAACCTACTAAGCTGCCTTTCCTAAACAGCATTCTTCATGCTGATAGGTATCGTGGTCGAGCTCCTAAAAGAGATTTGGTCACAGTCGAAGGCAGCATTGCATATGTTTTTCACAGATAAGTCAATCCCAGAATATACTGCGACAAGCTCAGTAGAAGAATTCATAAATCTTGACTGTGCATATAAGCCTATATATATTTTATTCAGGTGAAAAGTATGAATAAAAAGTAAATCACTGACTTTTTTTTAGTAGTGTAGTGTGCTGTCTGCATTTTGAGACAACATCATTAATGTGAAGACTGCATTACACTACATTTCTATTAGAAAAAAAGGTAAATCCTGCATGTTTTAAATTATTATTGTTGTACTGTACATTAATATACCTATTTTGGCCTAGTCAAATTTAAAATACATTATTAAACTCTTTTTAAATACAAAGGTTAGGGCTGGACGGTATACCTTTTCATACCGAATACCGGTGTTTTTTTTTTTTTTATGATATTCATTTTTCATATACCGCAGTACCGGTGAGTGTATGCGTACAAAGCGTCGGGAACACAAAACGTCGCGCCGACAAGCTGTATGGGTCTGCATTAGAGCGGTGGAAGCACGGCCTGTGTGTGTGTTAAGCGGTTAACAGCATGGACGAAGAAAATAGGTGCGTTCGAGATGCACTACACTAGCCTGCCACC
>JAUCNO010001851.1:14887023-14902025 GCA_032353835.1 Enteromius viviparus
CGATCAAAGTTGGACAAATGATCTTACCAGAATGCATTTTGTAAGACGGCAGCCGTGGAAATACTTCAGCTTGAAAATCTGACGTTGATCAAACAACCATCATATGTAAATGTTGTAATCTAGTCATGAATAAAAAAAAAAAATAGCGTCAAATACCGTGACACCGATATAATTTTGAAAAATACCGTGATATAAATTTTTGGCCATACCGCCCAGCTCTAACAAGGTTGTTCCAAGTCAGAGATTATAGTATAATTAGTTCAAATATTTATACATTTAAATGTTGATTATTGTAACCCATACTTTTGTGTTGAACTTAATTATTTATTTATTTTTGCTCATTCAAAATTTTAGCAAACTCATTTAATACACAAGGTCTTGACATTGTTGAAAATAATGAGTGAAAAAAAACATTAAAACATTTTTAAAACTAAAAATGAGAAATTAATTTTTAGTACAAATCCCTTAAGCATCATTTGTTTGTTGGATGGGTGGAACATACTGGCATCATTTACCTGTGATCTATTGTAGAAAACAAAACCCAAATGTCTTCTATCAGTTGTTAACAATAAAGCAGCTCTTAAGAGTTTAAAAAAAGAGTACTGATAAGGACTACGTGGATAGAAACCCTGATTGTGGTTTGACAAATTGTAATTTTGTCCACAATTTTTAAAAATCGCTTGTACAATCCAAGTACAACACACAGAAAGCATCTCCAGCCCCTCAGTCCCCATAATTTAATTCATACATTTGTGCTGGACTCATTCGGTGGTCGAGGGGTTTATTATGAGATCCAATGACACAGTAAGTCAATTACGAGGTTGGGTTATAGGATGCTGCCTTAGGCATTAAAAAGCAAAGGCAGCTCACTAGGTTTTGGAACAGAGATACTGAATATATTTTAAATTCGTATCCCGCTTTCTAGGGTCACCGGTACATTTGCTTGCGCAGGAGCGCCCCAAGGTCTCTTTATTCGGCTGTCGCTATGGAAATGAGATTTCTGCAGTTTTACTCTTTCCTGAGCCACTTGGTCTGGCAGGAGATCTTTCGGGAGCACTGGGATGAGATGCTGAATGTTTATTTAGCTGTCACTGTTGGATTACCACTTGATAGGGATGTGTCACAAAAAATATCAACAGAGCCGAGATAGAGACCGCATGACTCCAGATACCTGATGGACGATGGATCATGATTTTGAAGAAGAGCAGATTGCTTGAAGCAATATGAACACTGCTGAATACATGAGTAAAACTAGAAAAAGCTCCTAAAAAATAAAACGTTACAGTGTGATGCCAGAAAGAAGCTTTTTGAGCTCCACAAAGAACATTTATATTCTATTACTTTGGAAAACCATCAATGTGCTGGTGGTTTAATTACCCTAGAAACCAATATTATTGATTTGAAGAAACTTCAAGAGCATCTTAATCTCTAAAGAATCACAAAGTCAATAAAAATCGCTCTTAATAAGCATAAGTGTTTCAAATTAATGCAAGGTTAGATATTTAGTTTATCCACTGAGAATTTACAGGATTGTGAAATGGTCTTTTTGTGAGAGGTGTTTACAGAGTTTTTCTTCTACTTCTTACTCTGCTTTTTTGTTTTTATTATTTAAGCCTAAATAAAAACTCAGTGGAAGGACCAGAAATTTGAAAGTGAATAGACTTTGGTGAAATATGGTGGAGCCCTGTGCCAACTCTCAAACTAAAGTACTGTACATAATTTTACAACATGTGAGCTAGAAAAATAAGGATGTAAATTTCAATAGCTAAAAATGGAAAAATGAAAATGGAAAAAGCCCCAAAAAAATATACCTTAATTGAACTCATTACCAAAAACAGTGTTAACAACCAGCCTAATGCAACATGTTAAATAGCAATAATAAATAAATAGATAAAATTAAATAAACCAGTAAAGTGCAAACCGCACCTATTACATGCTTCAACACAGGATCACATTCAGACTTCCCGGATTCAGTTAATAGTTGAGTAATATCATAGATTGATCTTATTATAAAGAGCAGTAATGCTATCTGTCAGGTTAGTTCTATCTACACTGTATTAAGGTTAATGTAATGCATCAGTATTTCTTGCAGTGTTGTTCAGAGCAGTCCTGGGATTTACACAATCAATGAAATCTTTAGAATTGGCTACGAGGCAGGGCTTTGCGCTTAACTGGGGATTGGGCAAAAATATCATGCATTAGATAATGAAGGCAAGAAAGTGTAGGAAGGAAATTTGATCTTGCTTTTTTCCATTAAATATGAAAAATGGATTTCCTAGGACATGCATTTATTTCCAATATTTTAGATTTTTATTTATTACATGATTTTCCCTGCTATCTCATAACTCTCACTTGTCTCTCACCCTGTAGACCTCTTCTCTTGATCTCAGCACCCTGACATTGATTTTTCTGTGTATCCGCTCTTGCTTTATTGTTTAATGCTGTAATATTTTTCCCCTCTCCCTCCCTTTTCTTGCTTATCTCTCCTCCTCTCTCTTTTTCTCTCGCTCTATCTTGTAACATCATAACCCCCTTCCCCTTGTTGCCACACCGTCACTATTGGTGTGAACATTACAGCACACAGAAAGGGGAAGGTCTCTGTCTCTCTCTCTCTCTCTCTCTCATTCATTTACTCACTCACACACATGTGCACTGAACTCACAGAAGAGCATGGAGAACATCGGAACGCTTCCTCAGAAACACAGTATGTACCTTTCAACAATGTCTCATTTTATCTCCTCTTTAAATTGCTCTTTCAGTCTACGTTGGATCATATTCTTCTGATGTCTCTGTACTTTTTTAATTAGTGCATTCCTGGTTTTGCCTTTGAGTCCCTTGTGGAACTGTTGCTTCTGGCGTTTCTCTGCATGCTTGACATCATTGCGAGAAAAATCACAAGTCTGTAAATGACTAAATGAGACATATGACCTGCGGTGAAGTTTTTTTTCAGTGCATGATCTCATGTTCATATCGCATGTCAGTGATATCTGGATTAGTGTAAAAAGAGTGGAACTTATACTATCAAACAGATTTTTTTTAAAAAGACTGGAAATTAACACTCTTATTTTAAAATAAAAAGGAATCGGTAAGATGCATGAATCAAATTGTTAATAGTCATGCATTATGATTGATTTCTACCTGATCTGATCCTTGAAATGACTTTTAGCAGCGTTATATATCATAATCTCATTGATTTACTGATTTCTTAACCATTCTTAACTTTCACTGGTTAATTTAGACGCTAATTAGTTTGTTCGGTAGCCTGACGGAAGAAGTGCACAGAACTGAAGGATGATTTTCCATTATACCTAATAGCTGAAACGGATAAGGCAGGTAATGTAAGCTGAATGAAGTCAGGCTTGATGTTAAGAATGATGGCTGCTGTGGTATCAAGAGAATCAAAGATTTACCGTGAAACACTTATCTTTGAGCCCGGTATCAAAAACTGCTTTTGGATCAAAATGCTCTCAGATCTATGAGATGCAAAGATTCAGGGAATTGCGATTTATGTTCCAGCTTACACAAAGGAGCAAATGCTCTTGTTGCAAAAGTGTTTCAGATGTAATTACAGTGTAGTGATGGTGGTTTTAATATCCACTAACAAGCCCCAATGGCCAGCGATTTTTTTCTTTATGAGGAACAGGGAGAAATAGACACAGTGTCCCGTTGAGAGATGCTATATTTTAGTGGTTCAGCCATATGTGCTTTTTTCCTGTTTACCTGTGTCAGTTCTAACAACAATGTGCTAATTTTATGCTAGAATTAAATCAAATAGAGCAAGAGAAATGTGTTACATAAATGTGCTCAGCCTGATGACTGTGCAAATGAAATCATTCATTGATAGTGGAATAATTCAGTCAAAAATTAAAATACTCACAGTCATGTTGCAAATGAAATTGAACTTGGTGGAATGAAATTAAAAGAAAAGATGCGTAACAAATCTGGCATCAGTTCAAAAACAGCTGCATTAAAAACAAAACATTTAAGGCTGTAAACCATTATATATATGCATGGATGAGCTATGTTCAAACACCTGTGACTGCGTGTAGTGAAGCAGTTGCAGATATAGTTTGTGTGGTGTTGAATTTGAAAGTAATGTTGCTTTCTTCTTTCTGTAAAACATATATGGAATTATGGAATTGTTGCATAATGTTTAGCTGCTCTTTTCTATACAATATACAAAGTAAAGTCTGAGAAACAGATGGAAATTTAAGTTATTATTCACTGAAAATCATCCAAATGTCCACGTGCATAGAAACTTAGCGCATCAAGAGGGATTCTTTTTTTAGTTTAATGTAGTTAAAATATTGCAACATAACCACTTCTTTGGTGTTTCGTTTAGTAAAACGTTCCTTCCTTTCATCTTCCGTTGTGTACAAGAAAGAAAGCCATTTGTATTTGCAGTGACTTGAAGATGAATAAATGATACACTTGCGTACTGTAGACTTTATTGCACAAATCTCACTTTTTGTGAAAGTTGTGTAATTTTGTTTCAGCAGCTGCATAGGCCTGTGAGCTAGAGAATATGCTAATATTGTTTCCAATGAAAACTTTTCTATTGTAGCCAAATAATTCTACATGCATTTATCTTAATACAAATGGCTTGGGTGTTGATGTAAGCTTTTGATGCTGTAGTGCTTTATTGTTATTGCACTGCCAAACATTTGCATTATTAATAATTCACAGATGCACATGCTTTTCTGCAGTCGACCGTTAACATAATTGCTACAAGTCCAGTATAGAAAGGATATAGTGCTGTGGGTTATGTTGTTTCAGGATTTGTTTCAGCACCTGATGTTTGGACAGCTCCTATAAGCAAACTGAGCATTTTTTTTTACGACTTAACATGATCTCTATGAATTGTTGCCTAAATGATGTTATGCTATGATGCATAGTGCACAATTGCAAAGTATTATATTACACTGTGTTCCTTTTTTGTGCTATAGATATGAATGATTCTTCAAATCATGCAGCGTGCAGAGTTTTCTAAGGGATTCGATTTTCACATTTTGGCTTAGAGACATTCTATAGAGCTGAATATGAATATCATAGAGAATTGTGCTCTTTTGCTTTGGTCGAGTAAGCAACTATCTCATTACAAAACACCCTAGCAAACCACATAGCATATATAACACCTTAGCAACTATATAGTCCACCCACAGAACCTAAATATTGTGGCAGCAAGTTTTGTTCTTGATAACTTCACTCACATTTTAAATGCACTGTAAAAATCATTTTAATATTTACTGTAAAAGATTTGATTTTCGTTTCTTCAATTCAGTTCAATACTTCAATACAAAGAATTAAGATTTGCCATAAATTGCTTAAAAAAATGAATAAATACAAAAGTTGTTTTCAATCATAATACATGTGTTTTAATAGTCTAGGTCAGTGACCTGCAGCACTCTATCAGATTTCCTCTGAAATCCCCCTCCTCCCCCAGCTGCACATATCTAGATCTCATATAGATAATGTCAGAATTCAGCTCACAACAACTTGTGTATATATATTGGCAGTATCAAGTGTCCGCACTGCTGCTACTCTCTTGTCATGTTATCAATTAATCAATAAACACATACAGTAAATAAACATGAGAGTTGTAAATTAGATATAGGTCTATGACCTTTTCCTATTAAAACCTTGTGTGGGCATTGATATCTAATTAAAAAGTGCATAAAATGTATCATTAGCATTAGATCAGTAGTTTTGAATCTGCCTTCTGTCCACTTTTTCCAATATAAAACCATTCACATAAATTTAATTGCCTCCTCCTGGTGTCTCTCAGATACATAATTTGCTATTAAAGTTTAAATGAGCATGCACTGTAAAAGAAAAATCCATACAATTTATGGTAAAAAGCAGCAGCTGTGGTTGCCAGAATAAAACCGTGAAAAACACGGTAATAATATTTTTTTGTTTTCCGGTTTTATGTTAAATTTACAGTTAAATACCGTAATAATAATAAACCGTAATAACTGATATAATGTTATTATACCAACCTATTTAAGTAGTGAAATCTATTTTGTACCTTTGAAATACACTGATAACTACCATATACAGGTGGTGATGAGAAGGTCATATGATGAACAAAAGCTCATCACAAGTAGCTTTTAATTAGTAAGATACATTGAAGATGCTCAGTGTCATTCACACAAACACTAAACACCATAACTGATACAAAAAAAGAAGAAACTGTTATTTCAAAGAAAAAAAAATCATCAAATTCAAACTAAATTTAAAATGCAATGCAGGGAATTCTGGGAATGTCAGTTTACGGTGTTTCTCTGTAAATTCCCTGTAACCAATTAACATGTTTTTACCATAGCATTTTTACAGTTTTTTACCATTAAAATCACAGACATTTTTTACAGTGTGTCATATGTTTAGAATGCAGCTGTGCTTAATTACTGTCTTGCGTGAGAGCACATGCACCACATTATTATTCAAAGATGCATATTATCATTTAATAGCACACCTCTAGCTCGCAACATAGCTTGCAACTTTTTCTCTGTTGGTGCATTTATCACCACTTATTTAATTAGAAAAAATGGCTTACAGTTGCTGGTGCATAGTGTAACCTTCTCCATTGGTGTAGTGGTTATTAAAAAAAAGTTTAAAAGTATCATCACATCCACCAAAAGCGCAGAAGCAATTAAAACGATAAAGCTTTGTGCAAGATTTCACAAGAGTGGGTCGTCTGTCATCGTTTCAATTTAAAGCTCTTTAAAACTGGATTGCTTCCTCTAAGTATTGAGAAGTAAATTAAGCGTGCTGTCAGATTCTCTTTGCTTCTGAAACAGCCTTTTAGAGAAGATGTTTCTTGAGCTCACACAGCCATGAAATACAAAAGACACTGGGATTTTATCTGAAGCCAACTGAAATACTATTAAAATGATGTGTTTTAGCAGTTTCTGAGAGTAGCATAATCTAATATATGTGTGTTTGTGCTTGTAAAGGAGAAAGGCAGATGGGAATAATTATTTATCTCTCTCTCTCTCAGAACTGTCATAAACAGGATATAACATGACTCGCCCTTAACGCAGGTGCCGGCTGATTAAATGGAGATGTTTTGTACCTCGAGGCGCTTCCTGTGCTTGATTGATAAGATGTTTCATTCTTTGGATGAAATTGATTGTAGCAAGTTTTGACCTCAAACGACAGATGAAGTAATAAGACATGAAAAGTTTTTGAAAACCTCAAGCAAACTTTCCAAATTGTTTCCCCTTGTTGAAAAAACAAAACTCTATTGCTTTGTCTGTGTGATAAAAGTATCTCATTGGTTTGCATAGGCAATCTTAAGTAAAATGTACATGTACATGTACATTTTTTTTTTTTCATTTTATTTTATGACATTTATTGACAATTACACACATTTCCACGCTAAAATGCACACTAGTGTAATTGGTAATAGCTGCAATTATTATATTACTGCAATGAAAAACATCTTGTCAATGCATTTTTAAAGATATTCTTACAGTAATGAGAAAGTGAGTGCTTAATTTTTAAAAACAAATCTTTTAATATTTCTATGTAAAAAAAAGAAAGAAAATGTATTCATGGCTTTCTTTCAGGTTGGAAAAGGCAAATCCTTTTGGAAAAATAATTGCTACTCGCCAATGTAAATAAATATTTTAAGCCTTTATTAAATATTTTACCTTACTGTAGAAATATGTCTGTATTCTTGAAATGAAATTATAAACAGATACTTGTTTTCATTTCATTTGTATTGGATTATTCTTCTCTTTGTAAATCACTTTAAAGTCAGTTAGGGTTAAGGATCTTAAGGGCATGTGTGTAATTACCGATATTCTCACGACTCTCCTACATCAGACACCAATCGAGTCAGTACCTTGTTTTTATTTAAACTTCTACTGAATAAAAACATCTATGGCTTTTGTCTTTTATCTACTCAGCAGCTGTAATCAGGTTCTAAATACCAGTGCTGACTATAATGCTTTCGCTCTATTCATCTTAGTTCCAGCATTCCCGCTTGGATTGCAAAATTGTGCTATTTATTCCCATTCATTACTCTTTTGTTTAGCATTCACATTTTCTCATAGATCCCTTTTGTCTAAAATAACACAATATATTAAGCATACAATAAAGACACCAACAATTAATGATTAATTAGAAAAAATAATAAAACATGTAATGATGTAATGTTTCAGATGGTAACAATAAATACTGTAAGACTGTATTGAGCATTCAAATTGAGTTTCATAGCATATGAAATGTATACCTTACTGTATAGTGGCCTTCTCAGATTTCATTTCTACGGTACAAATGTTGAGTGGAGCTGTACAACAGCATATCATAAATTCTCAGAAACTCAAATATAGCCAACTCTGATCAAATCATATTGATGTTAATATCATTTCACATTGTCTATATTTGGCCGTTTAAGTATATTATGTGGCCAATATAGATACTGATAGTGACACTGATACTGATATGTATATTTTTTTTTACAGTACTACACAGCCCTCTGAAATGTGATTGGTTAATGTATGTATTTAATATCGCTATGCGTTTAATATCAATCTTCACTGTCTTTAAAAAAAATTCTACTTAAATGAATATTGTCACGATTATCAGCTGGAGTGCCCACAAACTCCAATAGAGGGCACTCCACCACGGACATTGTTATGTGTGTGTGTGTTAGCTTTGTCTGTGTTATAATTTAGGACTCTTATTGTGAAGTGTCGGTTACCCATTGTCTCTGTGCTCACCTGGCTCTCAGCCCCCCTGTTAGTTACCACGACAACTCATTGGCTCCTCTCCCTTATTAACTTGTTGCGTCACCTTTAAAAACTGTCTGTGTTTGTAGCCTTGCCGCTGAGTATTGAGTGTTTGCCCTCGTACAAAGCGTGTCCTTATGTTCCCTAGTCTAGTCTAGTCTTGTTTCATGTGTATGATTTCTCAGTGTACCGTCTGAAATTTTGGTCTAAGTCTTGGACTCTGTTTGCTGATTGACCGACCCTCACAGTATTTTTGGATTATTCTGTGTTTTGACCATTGTTGTTTGCTGCTTTCTCGACCCTGCCTGCTTGACCATGCCTTTTAATAAAGCTGTGCATTTGGATACGCCTTGTCAGTCCCCTTTGTTACAAATATATTATGTTCATTTATTAATTTATTTAGTGAGCTGCCATGTAATAAGCAGGTTAATGTCAGCTAACATGTCATGAATAGTTAATGAAATCTGTTTGCCCCCCGCTTTTGTTTATAACATAAAACCACAAAGCTAATCGTCAGTTTTCACTCGGCGCTTGACTGAACTGATGTGAGATGAGTTTTATTCTGCTGTACTGATGACATTGTTCAATTAAAGCCAGCTCAGATGAGTCAGTACATTTATTCTTCACAAATTATTTATGAAGGTAAGGTTAATAAGGTTTTAGAGAGCATCTTCATGGCCTTTGGCCATTCAGTCGAAGCTGGTTTGCGACTCTTAATCCACACTCAGTGTACGGAAAGGTCAAGGCCTGTACTAATACAGAAAGGTCAGTGAGCTCCTTGAAGGTTAAAGCTTTGAGTTAGCATCAACAAGGATGTAACACATGAGGGCACGCAACAGAAGTCTGAAAATGTGAAACAAAAGTACCGTAGATTCAAAAACCCAAAAGCTGGGTTAGAAGTACTGAAAGAACAATTGATGGAACAGTTCATCTAAAAAAAAAAGAAATAAATGAGTCATTCACTCATTGTTGTGTAGTCCCAAAATGTTTTTTCTTGATGAACGTGAGCATGCAGTGTACATATCTAGTGCTGCATGTAGAATTCAGAGACCCTTTTATAGTGACACCGGTGGCCAATAACTGAACTGCAGTCAGCAACTTGCATGCTTGCACTCATGCCCAGTAACAAGAGACTAAACATAATTCAGTCCCTGATATATTCACAGTGTAGTTCCTTTGCTTTCATCATTTAGAAGTAAAAATAATTTGCAATGTATATGAGACAACAGTTTAAATGCATCCATTTCATTGAATGACATATTGGCATTAAAGAACAGAATGGCTCTTTCAGCGTGGCCCAGTATTTGTTTCATGTGTTTCATAAAGAGAGTCCTTCACCCTGAGTCCTTCCACGGAAAGTCAGCCTACAAGCTATCATAGAATTCCTAGGAAGTGCCGTTTTAAAGTTTTGTTTGAAGCTGTTCACATATCTGCAATAAAAAAGAATCAATACAGTACGTGGAAATTCTTACATACAACCCCCTTTTTATGGGTCTATTGATTTATTAATTTTCTTCAGCTGGAATAATTTGTAAAGAATGTAATACTGAATAATTTGAAGGTATGACATTTTGTACATTACCACCACATCATTCAGAGAGATTGTACCCGAGATGCTCGTTCTTCCATTGCGCTTCCAGCTGTAGTATGGCCATACCTGAAATTGCCTTCAGTGTTGATATCATTTCATATAATCAAAGTTCTTCAGCCAGCCATAATATTTTAAAATATTTACCACAGCTCAGCCTGAAGTATTTCACAGTAACTGTTATGGAAGCAACAGCATAGACCAGCAAGAATATGAGGCTCCAAACACTCCACAGTTGCAAGGATTTGTGTGATTGCTTTAGTCTGCAGCAACCACAAGCGTTCATCTCTACACTCTTAACAATAAAGGTTCCAAAAAGGAATTTTCACAGAATGATGCCACAGTTCTTCAAATCAAAATTGTCTTAGCGGGAAGAACATTTCCACTATAAAGAACCTTTAGGGAAATGGAAAGGTTCAGTAGACGTTTTATGGAACTGTAGATGAAAAAAAAAAACTTGGTCCCACTTTATATTAGGTGGCCTTAATTACTATGTACTTACATTTAAATGAATCATGCAATGCACCTATTGTGTACATAAATATTTTTACATTGTCATTTTTTTACAAATACCTACTGTATATGTAATTTAATTTCTGTAATTGCATTTATAATTACACTGTTCACACATCACTTATCTTACCCATATCCCACCTCAATAGCAACGCTAATATTGCTTTTTGGAAACTGTGGTCTGTCATTATGAAATGTTTCAGAAGTTCTGAAAATAGGCAATTACTTATCATGAATTTTCACTCTCAAAGAATGTTGTGCTGTCAATCAATAAGCCCATGTCTTGATCCTGTACTAATATGATATTTTCATAATCTCATTGAGTCTGAAAGTTTGACCTATTGAAAAAGCTGAACTGGAGGAAATGACCTTACCTGTGCACAAATTTCAGGACCACCTTCGTGTTTTGATGTCCACCAGACTGCAAATAGTCAGCAGGAATGGATGGAAAAGGTTAAATGTAAGGCACTTCCTGTCACAAATAATACATCTGTGAAATACTCTGGGGCTGAAAGATATCTTTGAATCCTAGTCCAAGATTCTCTTCAAGAGAGTTGCTCTCGGTGGATTAGAAGATGAATAGAATAGGCTAATGTTTGTTGGAGGTTTCTCTGCAAATCTTGTCTGTTCAAATACATGCTCTCTGCAGCGGTGTTATTTTTGAGGTTGATATTTCTGCCGGTTAAAGTGAAAGCTCATGCTGTGTAATATATTAAGCCTCTGCCTGGTTTATAGTGAGGTGAGAAAGCCAGCTTTAAAGACGCCATAGCAGCCTCCAATCCTGCACTGGAATGGATTTGAAATTGACTTCCAGTGGCAACACTAATAACTCCTCAAATAAGAAGTATAATACATTGCCCTTCCCATGAGGATGGAAATTTAGCTGAAATTTAGCTTGCTTATTTGTGTCGCCTAAAGTCAGTGCCATGTATTGTGCTTACTCAAGCATAGCTCATTTGCAGTGGATATTGTGAAATTGTCTTCAGTCTAGTATGATATTTAACAGTGCTTGCTCAGACAGGCATCACTACAGCCATTGTGCATACTTATGGAGCATTCAGGCATTAAATGGGTGTTTCTGCTGCTTGATGCTCTGATGTTATTGGTGTTGGTGGGTTGTGTAAATATGATTGCTAATGAGATGTACTGATGGTACAAGTAATCTTATACAAAGTACTAATTATTAAAAATAATTGGAATCAGATTTATTGCCGCTATAAGAACACTATGGAGGTGTTTTGTATAAACTGCAACAGTGCATAATGCACAATTCATTTGTATGAAATGGATATGCCCCCATCATGTAAGGTTGCTGACAGGTTGTTGCAAAAAGTTGCCAAAATATCTTGATCATTTCTCACTGTATGTTTGAGTGTTCCAACATAAATTTTCACCTGGCAGATTGAAAAAATGGTGCAAATAAAGAACAGATTTAAAATGAAGGAGGGACTAGAATATCATGGAAAACTGAGGATGGTCTCTTTTGATTTGGGTCAGTAATGACAACCTCCTAGCAACCAGCCTGAAGACCTTAGCAACTGTCCAATACTCTATAGCAACATGCTAATTTAGAACATTAAGAACACCTTAGAAAATGTTGAGAGCAATGTCCTGGCAGCCGTTGGTTGTGATTTTCACAAGGAAAAGCACCGCACACATTTTCTTCATTAATGCGAAATCTAGTTTTCTTCGCTTTGCAGTTATATTAGCATAAAAAACTCATTTTGTGTTCTTTATACACTTATGCTTGATCACTAGGGAGGCAATGTGAGAAAATTAACTGTATGTTTATATTTGTTCATTTATCTCTGTAGTGTTGCATTTTATTTTAAGACAATGATGTATGCTGTCATGTTTGGTGTTTTATCTTACAGTATGTGCTGTCTTAAGTGTGTGTGTGTGTGTGTGTAGGATGTGCTGTATCAACACGCAGTGTTCTCTCCAAACCTCCCTCGCTGCCCCCTCTTTTTATTTGCCTGTCCTCTCTCAAGAGAGCGCTTTGAAAATTCAAGAAGAAGTGTGTATTTTGGGGATCGCTGATGAATAAATTACAGCTTCAGCTGAACTTCAGGGATCCATAAATGATTCACATTCAGCATTAAATGCTAAAAGACTGAGAGCTCAGTGGTGCAGATGTTGACATTGTATGTACACATGTTAAACTAAAGTCAAACACTCACACACACACACTGCCAGCTTTGATAAGTATTTTTACCTCTAAGCGCTAAACCACAGCTATTTTTATTCTTTTGCTCTAGTTCTTAGTTTCACAGTAATAGGAAGTATTGATTTGTAGATTAAATGGTGTTTAATTCACCAGAACCGTGGCCTAGCAGTCACCCTCACCCACTATTCATAAGGGGCCAAACTGGGGAAGGCCTCTGGTGGCACAATATTAGACGTGCACGATATTAATAATAAGGCTTTGTGGAAAGGTTAGCCAATACAGGGATTTGAACACGTCAATCCCTCCAGTGTTGTGTCAACACAGGGATCTCAATCAAATCCTACTACTGACTCCTAACTGCATTTTGTGATTACAAGAGTCTCTTAGAATATGAGTGTTCAAATATTAATATTCATGATTACATTATTAATCCATATTAACAATGCAAAACAGTGATCATGGATGTATGTTTAATGGATTTATTCTTTAAATTTAGCTTTGGTGTGCTATCTATCTCTCTATCTCTCTATCTATCTAGTTTGCCAATTATTGTTAAAACCTTGTTGTAACTACATAATAAACTGTGGCGACTTGGTATTATTCATAATATATCATAAAAACTAACTGAAAATTGCAAATAGTTTACCCTAGTAGCTACAGTAGCTACAAATAGTAACCATAGCATTGTTTCTTTTACCAGTGGTTGGTTTGTCCAGGATCTGTTCTTTAAGTGAATCTTGATAATGTATTCAGTTGCAATTCATTTGTAGAGCACAATGCATATTTCAAAGCATTGTTGTCCCAGAAAACCTATTCAGCTCTGCATTTACATTTCCCAAAATTACACACCAGTGCTATGGCCAATCAAAGCTATCACAATGATGTCGCCATTATCGGACAGTTTTAACAATTATAAGTAAGGTTACACTTTAGAATAGGGGTCCAAAATAATGCATTAATTAATGATTGATTTGTTCACAATTAAGCATTAGTTAAGCAAAACACACTAGTAATTAATGATTAAAATGTTAGGTTAATCATTAATTAGTAGTGTGTTTTTGCTTAACTAATGCTTAATTGTGAACAAATTAACCATTATTTAATGCTTAACTAATGCATTATTTTGGACCCCTATTCTAAAGTGTTACCTGTTTTTTTACTAACGTATGTTTTCTTGGGAATTTAGCTGTAATCTGTAAAACTTAAATACAAAGTCATAGAAACGATCCGAATAGTGGTCAGTGCATACTATATACACTACTATTTTTTTATGTTTATTTAATAATTGCATTATATTATAAACATTTAAGTTAGATGGGCATGGTATCATTTAATAACCTGGGCCCGCCCATACTTCCTGTGATGCTACATTCAATTTCGCGAGCAAAGTCAGTCTGGCAAAGCTGCCGTTTTAGAGCATTTCTGTTCCCAAAAAAGGGGGAACCAATGAGAAACGAGCTCCCCAACAAACCTGACCTGAACAAAACACCTGAAGGACTCCAAGATTGTGAGAAATAAGATTCTCTGGTCTGATGAGAACAAGATTTAACTTTTTGTCAATGACCCTAAGCATACAGCTAAAATATTGAAGGAGTGGCTTCACAACAACTCTGTGACTGTTCTTGAATGGTGCAGCCAGAGCCATGACTTAAACCCAATTGAGCATCTCTGGAGAGACATAAAGATGGCTGTCCATCAACGTTTACTTAGGACCATGTGATATTTCATTTTTCTTTTTAAAAAAAGTCAACAATTCTGTGTTTTTCTGTCAATATGGGGTGCAATATGAGGGAAAAAAAATAACTTAAATGATTTTAGCAAATGGCTGCAATTAAGGGGGTCTGAATACTTTCCGTACCCACTGTATGTTATCAGGTTTTTATTGTGTTAGTTAGCTGTTTCTAGGTTTTCTAACCTAGTCATAGATAGATAGATAGATAGATAGATAGATAGATAGATAGATAGATAGATAGATAGATAGATAGATAGATAGATA
>JAUCNO010001851.1:14902125-14916115 GCA_032353835.1 Enteromius viviparus
ATATTAGTAAATATAATACATATATTAGTTAATAATTAATTACTAGCTTAATTTTGTTTAAAGCATAAATGTATTTAAAGTTTTTTTTTGGTTATAGTTTTTAAAATGACTAATCAATTGTAAATAATGGATAATATGCCCTTACTATATGTACAGATAACCATTAGTCATATACATGTTCATACTTAACTAATGCATAATTGTTAATCATAAATTAGTTTACTTATGCTTAACTAGTGCATAATTCAGGCCCTTAAATTCTTAGGTTAATCATTAATTACTAGTGTGTTTTTGCTCAACTAATGCTTACTTGTGAGCAAAGTAACCATTAATTAATGCTTAACTAATGCATTATTCTGACCCCCTATTATGAAATGTTACCAGAATAATCTATAATTTTGATACATATAAATGTATTTTTTGGCTACAAATAAACCCGTGCTACGTATGACTAGTTTTGTGATCCATGGTCATATATTATTGGAAAAATGGTTTCTACATTCACACATGTGAACTTACAACAGTAATGTTAAATGCATAGAGCAGGTCAAAGGGAAGCGCGGCCACCAGATCAACGAAGAACCACGTAGTAGCATAATGTAGACAGATAGAGCGAGACTCGTACACCACCTGCCCTGATTGACTCACGTAAGTGGTGCGAAAGTTCAAGATGATGTCTGAAAGTGAAGGTAGATTCATTTCTTTAAAAGTCTCTTTTGAAGCAATTAATAATATACTTTATATATCACAGAGTAATTTATGTGTAAAACATCTAATAGCACAAGGACACTCAAAGTTCTTTCAGTAAGGAGACTCACCCAGAATAAAAAGCATTTCAACTGCGATATCGCTAACTATCGTGCTCCTGCCTGCATTATCCACATCGCTGTACGCCGTGAAACACACATTGTACGGCACAGTCACAGCAACATAGAATGTAGCAAGTAGTATCATCCAATCCCACAATGCCTTGGACACACTGTAATGCAGCAGAATGAATCGAGACTTCTGGACAGCTGCCACTTTGTACTCAGGCAGGGATGGTTTTTCAAACATGTCCTGATGGAGAGAGGCACAGATTAGGGATAGCAAAGAAATTAAGAGATGAGTTTTCTTTTATCCTAATATCTCAACGTCTTCAAGGTAGTAAGAAGATTTATTTGATTCTTATGTACTACAGTAACCTCACATGCATTTCCACTTCTTAAACACAGACTCATTATGAATAATTAGCTTTGTTCATGAAACATTAACTATGTTACTTTACACTACAGTATCATTCACTACTTCAGTATAGCTGCATTTTATCAAAAATACAATAAAACAAGTTAAAATAATAGTTTTCTATGTAAATATATTTAAAAATGCAATTTATTCAACCTTGTCTCATTAAAATATGTACCTGTGCACTTTTTGTGAATTTCAAAGAGAAATGTCCACTGAATGACTTTAAAACAAAAGTTTTAATTTTACCCCATTTTTAAATTATTCGTAAACGACTCGTAAGAAGCAGTTCGAAGAATCAGTCTGTCTAAACCCCGCCTCTCTGTGAGCCCTCATTGCTGTGATTAGTGTCAGATGGTGCAGTCCTTTATGATTGGTCTACCACTACATACTTTCTTAGATGTCTAGAGGAGCAAGATAAATAATAACTTGGCACTGATCCATCTTTTAAGACCAAGTGTTTGGTGAATATTGCGTTGTACTCCAAGATTAGAAAAGCAGTCATCAGGAAAATGAGGCGAACACAACAAGAGATTGTACTGCTTGTTGTTGAAAAAATTTTATGTTAACCACTCATTCTTTGTATATTTATCTTTCGAAAGGGCATATAAAACAAATTTACTCTCAAAGGATACAACGTCTTCTTGATATGATGTAATCCATGTGGAAATTGTATTGTTTGTGGGTGGGCAAGTTGTTTGCGATGTAGAATGTGGGAGGACATTATGCAAATATGTCACTTAGTGACGTGGATCCGTAAAAGAAAAAGATTTGAATTGCTGGCGACTCTTTTTTTGATTGACAATAACTTAATTTATCATGCACTGTTGGCGTCACAACTTTGCAGATTGTTTATGCTCCCACACTGCATGAAAGATCATATTTGAAAAGGCATAACAGGTGCACTTTAACAAATGCGAAACGGATATAAAAACGTATTTGTTGATGCAGCCTTGGTATTTTAACTATCTTTTACACAGGTTTGTCAAACTGTAATTACACGGGATTCGAACCAGAACTCCGTACTCTGTATTGTGTGAGCTCCCGAACAAACCTACTATGTCTGAAAACCCATATGATGCTGGATATGAGTGATTAACAATGTTTTGAAATCGTAACATGATATTGTTTAAGTTATTCCAAAAACTGTGCTTTATTTATTTGAAACTCTGTAAATTTGTTTGAGAAGGAATAAAAGGTGTTTTACTGCTTCGAGTGTTCATTTATTTTGGAAACTGCAGTAATATGTACTTGTTGGTATGTATTTCATGTCTCTCTAAAGAGTGCACCAAGGTACATTTATGCCATAAGACCAGGTAGAATTTATTCCTGTTATGGTGAAGTATAAATATTAAAAAATGCAAAAAGAAAATTACATCTGACTAAAACTCTAACTCTCATCCCAAAACTTGCACAGACTCTTTTTTTATATTTTACAACCACTCCCATATGTCATATAAAGACAATTTAAGAGCACAATCAATTCCTCTTAAATAAAGTCAAATTCTGCCCTAAATATCCTCTGTAAAAGTCACAAAAATGATTAACTGACATACTGTTTTAGTCTCAACAGTAAGTCTTTGATCACTGTGAAGCACAACTGACAGAATAATCTGTTATTGTTCAGAAAATAACAGGAATCTGAATTTAGTCTTTATCTGCAAGGACACTGCATTACAGAAGATAAATCTTGGTCTTTCTTTAATTTAACTTTTACATCACAGAGGTCAGGGCAGGGGTCAAGCTCATGGACTTTGGTCATGATTAGTTTGAGGCAACAAATCATGCAGTTTCTAATCCTCCATGCACTCATCTGCCACACTCTTCATTAAGATTAAAGAATAGACACGTGATGTCACTGAACACACAACACAACCTTATGCCTTTAAATAGTCTCTGTTATAACCTCTGTTAAGGACAGCAAGCCAAGTTTTTTTTACTATTAATAATCAGGACTGGTTGGGTAGGCAAACGCTTTGAACATGCTGACTGACATACCATATAAATGTTTGTCAAAATTGCAAAAAAAATTTTGCCTGAATTTTATCATTTTTATTAAAACGTTATTTTAAGATGTCCTTGTTACACTTACTATACAAATATCGATAAATTATTTGCAAGTAGTTAATTATTCAGTACTCAAATGTGTAATTACACTGTAACAGAGACACTTTACACTGTAAAAAGTGCTACACCCACAAAGTAGATTTTATCTACTTTAAATAGTTGTAGTATAGTTTTAGTTTATACTAAAAAGTATCAATACACTTCATTGTTACTTAAAATGTATCAGTTTTAATATTAATATATTTCAAGTAAGGGACCATTTAAGACAATTTATAACATCTACATATGAATATATAACAAACGGATGTATTTTCCATTTTCCTTTGTTAATTGTGGTTGTCCAGTGTTTGTCACAAAATGGTGGCAAACGGTAATCTTTTTTGACACGGAGGTATTTAAAACATACAAGTAGTACCGGCTATGCGCTATTACTTTGGAGCGGCTATTATTTGAAAAGAACGAACCTGCAAATGTTTCAACTGACCAATCAGAATCAAGCATTTCAGAGCGCCGTGTACAGTGTTGCCAGATTGGGCGGTTTTCAATTTGTTTGTGCGGGTAAATATTGGCTTTTGTGGGTGGACAAAATTTGGGCGGGTTTTGGGTCATTTGGGCGGTTTTGAAACATATGAATAATATAGACTAATTAGTTAACATACAAGTCCAAGTGTACATGCCGCATCCAACCAGTCACACAACGTTACTAAACACAGGCACACTGCAAAGACTGCTGGTGCTGATGACGTCGCAGCCGCGTCCAGAGTTAACGATTCAGGAGTGACGGGTGTTTAGAGCGATAAAGGATGTAGAACTGTATAGATCATTAACTCTTAAAACGTGAACTACACCTGTTGAGGGAGAGATGACTTGAAGACTGCAACCTTAAAATCAGAGCACAGTTAAATAAAAATCTAACCTGTCTTTTCTCTTTCATATGGTTCAGATTAGTATTGAAATCTGCTGGACTTGTTACTTTCGACTGTGCAAAGATTTGTATAAGGTTCAATATAAACTTTAGAGACTTCCTAGTTCTGTGTAAAAGGTAAAATCATTAAAGTGTTATTTTTTATTTATTATGTCAGACTATCATGCAGTATGCATCAATGCATTATAGTTTTGACTGTCATGGTGTGTGCCCGATCACTATATTGGATATTTTCTGCAGTAAAATTCTGACTGTTGACATTGAAAATGATGCAGTTTTTACGAGGGCACCGTTTTTTTCTTTAGTTTTTTTTATTGCCTTTTTGACTGTCTGCTGCTTGCATATTTTTTAATATTTGGTAGGCTAATTCTCTTTAATCTATCTTCTCCAATTTATCTAGCATTATGTTTATATTGTTTTGTCATAATTTTGTTAAAAAATGCTGTTTTGCATCGAATGATTTGCATTCGATCACATCATATTGATAGTTAAAAATTCGTGCGGTTTTTGGGTGGGTATTTGTGAGCTTTTGGGCTGAAAATCGTCAATCCTATCTGGCAACACTGTTGCCAATTCAAGCTTTCAATTTTCTAGACATTTTTTGTGTGAAAAATGCATCCGGTAATCAGTGAATGACTGTCAGTCATTTGTAACACATTTTCAAATACAGTATGCACTTGCCTTCATCATAAGCAAAGGCTTTTTGCCCCCTTGAAACCCTGGCTTTATAAACACAACATGAAAAAGAAGAACTGACAGTTATTTGAAGGAACCTTTTCATGCTCTGGTGATTTGTGCAGGGTTATTAGATATCAGATGCATGTTCCTCTCTCAGCCGGTGGAGGTCTGTCGGGATGTTTCACAGTCCATTAGTGTTACTGGACAGTAGGGTATGTCCGATCTGACAACTCATCACCTCGTGTTGAACCAGCTATTGAGATGGCCATTTCTGAGATGTCAGATAATGAGCTGCATCTCTGTTCTCATTCAGTCCGTATGTGCTCGGCCCCAGAGGATGCTGGTGTTCACAAACCTCCACACAGGTCCAGTTTCAATGGAATTCATGCTTTTCTCTTTTTTTGTCCACCTCCATTTTTAACTTTCTCCATATGTCTTGCGGATAAACAATCATTCCCCTAAATGAGCCTCAGAATTGCACTGACCATGTAATTTTCTGTACTGGCCCCTTTCTCTGGAGAATAGAAGTGGCCCAAGGCAAGTAGACAGAAAGGAAACAACAAAAGCAGAGGAAGCAGATAAAGAAATCTCTTCTCTGCCTTCATGTCTTCCTCTCTCTTTCTCAAATAACCATCAGTTCTCTTGTAATGAGTTGGCTGTTGACACAAGATCTGTTTCAAACCCTACTGAGCTGCCTTGCTGTGTAATAGTGATAGATGGGTATATCTTCTTAAATTGGCCATTTCGAGATTATTGCATGGTTCAATAACTATGCCCGCTTGGACAATTAACCGAAAATGTAACTCTCTCTTGTGTCAGTTCCAAAACCTACAGCACTTCAGCCTAGTCAGAGGATAATGAAAAATCTGAGAACAAAATGCCCTCAAGCTAAAATAAGATTTGGTAGGTTACCGACTTACCGTATAAACCTTTAAAAAAATCTAAATTAGCAAAAAGATCTTGCACTGAAATCTAAAATGCTGTGTATGCTTGGTTTCGGATCAAAGTTTGTTTTTGTCTGTTTCTAACCTGCTGCCTGTAAACTACACTCCTCATTAATGTTCATTTTAGATGAATGCAGGTAATAAAAATGAATGTGCAGCCCCAAAGCTTTCCTAGAAATCTCATTTACAGTAAGTCAGCTTTATTGCAATGTCATATATGCCTAAAGTGTTTAAAATGTAATTCAGCCCTAACTAATGAGCTTTAAATGGTTGCATTCATATTGCAGTGCTAATAAAGTAATAGAGCTGCTGTTTAGACATCAACATGGGTTGTGTTCCCATCAGAATATACTCAGTAAACAACCTCATTCAGTTCTGTGCATCAGACTTTAAAGGAATAGTTCACCCAGAAGTCATAATCCCGTCATTATTTACTCACTTTCATGTCATTTCAAACCAGACCTGAAATCTGCTCCTTTCTATACAGCTGTCTCATTTTTGATTCCCTCTACATCTTGAAAAAAAATGTCTCCACTATATATACTGTATATAGAACCTTTTCTGCATTTGGAAGGTTTAATGGATGTTCATGGTTCTTCATGGAACCATCAATGCCTAAACAGAACCTTTGTTTTTAATCTTTAGTGATCAGAAATGTACAATGCTTTAAGCTGTACTAATGATATAGAATTTTATTGGAGAATTTTCTTTTAGGCTCTCCTATCAATAAGGACCAAAATTTCTAAGCAATGTTTCTAGCAACTTGAAAATTTCATGCCCTTAGGAAATAGGAAGTTTCTGAAGGGAAATGGGATTACAAGCAGATATTAGCAAAGTGTACTTAATAAAGTGGCCAGTAGCTGCATTTCCATTATACATTTGCACAAATGTATAATGGACAAATGCACAAATTTGACCAATATTTTAGAAATGTTGATAAAAAAGTATTGTGAAATATGTCCATTAACCAATGTTATATGGCTAAAACATAATTTGTTTACACTTTATTTTAAAGTGTCCTTGTTACAGTGTAATTATACATTTATGTACTGAGTAATATTGATTAACTACATAGTAACTATATGGTTAAGGTTAGGATTAGGGATTGATTTTGGTAAGGTTATGTACTGTATATACGCAGACATTGCACTAGCCACTATATTTATTCAAAGAGCACATATGTGTGTATTTTTACAGAAGGAGAAGCAGTACGTATGTCAGATATTTTGCTAAGTATTTATTTTTCAAATTACCTGAAAACCCACCTAATGTAAGTGTAATTAGCATTAGGCATATTTTTAATTTCAATTTCAATTTAAACGTAGCTAGTTAGTGTATATTCTGCTTTGTTAGTGATCTAATAAAAAATATACTGCTAGTGCTACAGTGTTTTCAGTGTAACTGTGCCTCTATTCAGATACTTTATTTAGATTTTTCCATGCCAGAATATTATTGTGCTATAATAACTTGACCATAAAAATGACACTCAAAAAAGTAAACTGGTTGTTGGAACATGTCAATCAGACAGGCTTCCTTGTTAGTGGGCATCTTTTGGCCATAATAAGCAGCAGTCAGTACGGAAGTCTAAAGTCTAGATGCACAAGACTAACAACCCATTAATAACCCACTATGCAACTATAGCACTGAATAAATTACTACTCAAGTTTGTGTATATCAAAGACTCTGTTGTGATCATGTGACTTCAGAAGCTGCAGTTAGACGTCTTCTTACAAAGTATCAATGACTGGGGCGTTATTTTTGTTTTTTAATATTAATCTTGAGGCATAGAAACCTTACTTTTCTTTGAGAGTTAGTGTTTAGAGTTATTGTATATTATAAATTGTTTGAAAACAATATCCCCAAACGTCCCAAATTAGCTACAAAACATGTCTTAAGATAAATAGTCATTTATCATTTTGATTTTGAGCCAGTCCTCTTCTGCTGAATGCTAGTCACATCAACGTGTTCCATCACGTCCCATGCTTCACTGATCGTCTTTTCTCAATTAGCAACTTGAATGATTTTTCTCAACTTAATATGCTTTTAAATTTGCATTTAGACTTGAACTGAACAGAATGGAAGAAGCTGAGTGTATATATCTGTCTCTGTACTCTGACCATAAATATGAAAAACAAGCACTTATGGTGATTTTACAGCATAATATCAATGTTCCCAGTTCAAAATAAGCCAATGTTCCCAGAACACTATTGAAAAAGAAATCAAATTCATAAATAACTGCACGGTTTTTGTCTTACAGGAATTCTTTCAGCCTTACCTTGATCCATTTCAGAACCATACTTATTGAACACGGATAGTACAGATCGAGCAGAGATCTGAAGGGATGTAATTAAGAAGCATATATCCTATTACCTACAGTGATTATTTATCTAGATACACATATATAACAGCCTGTGTTTGGTTGTGGATGAGGTACAGGTTCAAATCAATACATTGTGTAAATACTGCATGTGGCACGTTACGCTGCCTTAAGAATACATTAATACATTTTAGGCCATTACTGCTATTTTATAACCCCAACTGGCCAAGACTCTTATATTATACTTGTGTTTATTGCTTTATGAAATGCTATTCCTTTAGGCTTTAATTTCCCATGAAACTGAAGGTATCTGGTCACTATAAACGTGCACATGTGCACATACAGTACAGTCCATGTACTACACAGCCTGCATGTTTCTGGTGTAAAATGAAACACACAGTACTTCAGATCATCCACTGCCATCTTAATAGGCTGTGGGCAAACAAGGATCCTTCTCTCAGGAGAAATGCTGCTTTAAAATAGACTCTAGCGTGAGGATTTGCCGGAGATACAACCTGCTTGTCATGCTAAGGAAAGACAATGTGTTGAAAAAGAGCTGAAAATGAGGTGTTGATGTATTCCACACAGCAGACACCTTAAACACCAATAAAATTAGCCCTTTTGACACCATAATACAAATTGCAAATGGGATTTGGTCATTCATTATATATATATATATATATATATATATATATATATTTACTGTATTGTATTCATTATGAATGCAATTACTCATCCTTTCAGCTGCCTGTGTGATAAAATAAAACTTAATAATAGTGTATTACAGGAACCAATATACTACAGGTTGCATATAGATATCTTTTCAGACTTTCTTTCTCTCTCTCTACCTGAGTTTAGTTAGAGAACATGATTAAGGAAAAAAAAAAAAAATATATATATATATATATATATATATACACACACACACACACACACACACACACACATGTATGAAGAGTTTAAGATGCAAAATCCTCTAAGTGCTCTTTGAATTACTTTTTTGTATTTTTGAAGCATTTCTCACTATTTAATTTGCTTATAAGTTTAATTGTATTACTCACAATTTGTGGTTGCCCAGATGTTTTTCTGCAATGTTTACAGTATATTGAGAAGAATGTTCCGGCTGCCAACTTAACTAATGCAAATGCACATCTTGGCAAAGCGGCTTTTTCTGCTTTGTTATGCCTGAACACCCATGAGACTCACTTTCACTCTTATGTAATGTTCAGCTTCTATGCACATATGCTTACATATTTACAATAACATATGGAGTACATAAAATATAAAAAATATAAAATGTGCAGAAAGGGACCTTTCTCTTATGAATGCGTAACATGCTTTATAAAATGTGATTAAATCATCAAATGCGTTAGTAAGAGGATAAGCCCCTTCAGATGAATCATCTCGTTTACAAGGGGGTCCTCAATATTCGCAAATATGTATAAAATTGGCAGATACAGCAGTGCATTAAATCAGCAATACAATAAAGTCAGTAAAAAAAGAAGACAACACAGTCATTCACCCACACACACATACACACAAGGCTGTCTACCCACACAACAATATGCATTTATCACATAGTTAATGTTACAATAGTTATTCAACAATATTACATTAACCTTCTACTGAAATAAAATACTATCCTATAAAAGGCAAGGTGAAATAATATAGTAACTTACAGATGCTTCAGAAAAATAACATTATTTAGTTGTATTCAGTGTTCGTTGAATATAATAAGGCTGTAACGACTCTGTATGATTGCTGGGCATTTTTTGTGCTGTTTTATTATTTCGGTGGCATGTAAATGCTCATACACAGTGTGATGCTGAATAATGGCTGAACAGAACACAGCTGGGTTCCTTAAACATCCAGTGTTTAGAACAGCATTACACTATAGAAGAAAAGGAATAGTTTCTTTTCAGAAATT
This sequence comes from Enteromius viviparus, assembly GCA_032353835.1. Lineage (NCBI taxonomy): Eukaryota > Metazoa > Chordata > Actinopteri > Cypriniformes > Cyprinidae > Enteromius > Enteromius viviparus. The sequence continues at coordinate 14,912,208 of JAUCNO010001851.1, forward strand.
CAGTATATTTTGCATGTACAAATATGGATTGGGTAAAATATTATGATCCTTCCAAAGCTGAAAATCACATTGTTTTGTTTTATTTTATGAAATAATATTAAGTTAACAATGCACAGTTTTAAAAATCCACTCTAACACAACAAACAATATATTACAAACGTTTCAGAAGATATTAAATATTAATATTTTAGTTGACAACTTCATGCAAAATAAGTGTTTTATCTAATTAATAAAGATGGAGTGTTTAAACTTAAGCATATTTATGAATAAAACAATTATTTTATTTTATTTTTTAATTAATTAATTTATTTTATTTAATTTTTTTTTTGCAGGCTAAACAGTGCACAACATTATGGACTTTATTATTCGTTCTTACTCTTCTTATTTTTCTTTTTTCATGTATTTATATATTTATTTTGTGAATGCTTATGGTATTTGTGATTTGTCCTTGAGGGTTATATATTATCTGGACTCCTGCAGCTCTTTATCTTATCCAACATATAACACTACGTATGTTTCAGTACTAATTATAAAATAAATCTATTACATATTCATTTCTTTTTCAAAATTAAATTTTTAAATGAAATGACCATGCAGTTTGTGTAAATGTTTTATAGTTTGCATAATTTAGGCTAAATTTTTTTTTAAAATAATAATCATAATAATAACTATAAATTCAAAAACATAATAACTAACATCTTTGTAAATTTCTCAGTTAATTCCCTATCAAAGTTGCATAGAGCGGGAAAAGTTATGAAAAATAATTAAATTTAAGTCATACTGTGATTTGATGTTTGAGATTAAGATATTTGACAAAATGTGTGGATCAATATACATTCTTATGCGTGTATGTCCTTAGACACGATGACTGCAAGCTCTTTTCATATTGAATTAAATGAACTGAATCCCATAGCCTTGAAATATATGCGCCTTTCAATATTCACTGCCTTTCAGTTCACAAATAGTCTGGATCCTGCTGTTTTAAGGGATTGTTCACATTCTTTTCTGGGGAAAACAAATATCTTGCTTTTAATTCAATTTTGGCCAGTAAATGAGTAGCTGTAGAAATGTGTAATACTGTAATGTCTTCAGAGGGGCAATACTTTTTTAAAAAGGATAATTACATTTATTATTATTTTGCAGACACCTCCAAAGAAATTACAGTCAGGGTATATTTTATCATGAGAGTTCCAGGAAAATCAAATCAATGACCTTGGCATGGTTAGAAATGCTGTACCAGTGCAGCTACAGTTACTATAGTATATTATATACATACAGAGTTGGGCAAGTTACTTTCAAATTGTAAGACATTATATTACTAGTTACTTTTAAAAGTAATTAGTTACATTACAGTATTATTGTCTCTTTTCACTGCTTTTGCATTACATTTGAGTTAATATAACTACAGATGTATGGCAGGCAATCTAAATAGCTTATTTAAATCTAGTAAATCTATCTCTTAAATCTATAAATCTAGTTTATTTTTTTTTATTATTATATTTCATTTCAAGTGGGGTATTTTTATGTTTTAAATAGGCCTGTTAAGTGATTTTTTTCAAACTAAATACATCATTTATTGTTAATTTAAAAATGTTATCTTTGATTAAGAAGAATAACTTGCTCATCAATTTAAGATTAAGTTATTAAATGTAATAGTTATTATTAAAACACTGAATTGACGTAACAAAAAAATAGATTTAGAAAGAAATATTATTTTAACATACAAAAAATACAAATGTATTGCGAAATATGAAATTATTCATTAAAAAACAAAAAAATCAATAGATTAAATGAAAAAACTTACACCGCCAATAGGTGGTGGCAAATCCCTAACTTAATAAGAGAGTTATTCAGCTATTCATCGCTGATTGAAGCATTGATTCGCCTTTTGTTTAAAAAGATGAATTCACTGATGAAACACTGCTGTGTCTTAAGACGCACAACAGTTCTTCTTAGGATTTATTTTCAGTGATTACTGAAAATGTGACGACAATGTAATTATTCACACCTTTATGACACCTTTATATTAATTTTTATGTAAAAATGCAAACCATTTTTGTCTTTATACCAGCCAGTAATAATTCTAAAAGAAAACATATGCAACTTTCATGTTAAGTGTGTAATTCGTCAGGTTAGTCTAATAATCTTTTAGTTCAGCGACAACATCTCTGCTCTGACCAAAAGCCACGGAACAAATAATCAGGTCTCAGATAGGTTTGTCACTTTTTGAGGTCCCCCTGAAACATTTCCGTTGTGGTCCGTGCTGTTTGCATCGCGTTTCTGTGTTTACAGCGCGTTTGCAGTGTCTTTTCTGTACCTGGTTGGACTTTACTTGTGAGGGACCAAATGTCCTCACTTGTATAGTAAAAGATCAAGACAACCCACTAGTAAGGACGTTTTGCTGGTCCTCACTAGGTAAAAAGGCTTATAAACCGTAGACCTGATAGAAAATCAATGGAGGTCTATGCAATGTCCTCACTAAGATAGCAAAACAAACGTGTGTTTGCAGTGCGTTCGTGTGTATTGCAGCGCCTCTCTGTGTTTGGTTGCGTTGTGAGAATTTGCAGTTTGCATGTGTTTTCTTCTGTTTGCAGCTCTTTGAGCTCTCTCAGCCACCGTATAAATGCCTTTTATTTACTTACTTTCTTACTGGGTTGTGACTACAAGCTATAGTCAAATAACTGACTTTCCTTAAAGGGACTGTGATAGAGCCGCTGTCAAGTTATTGCCATACCTCACCAAATTAGTTCATCCAGGCAAGCAAACACTTAAATGTCTTTGTAATCCATAATATTGATTATATGAATTAGAGAACTAATGAGCATGAAACAGCGGCTCGGCAGAACACAATCAATCTGATGAGCCGTGGCGTTGAGCATTGAGCTCTGCCTTATCTACTGAGCGTAAAAGCATCACATCACTTTGAGACTCGCTGAAGCCGCGGGCTGCTCCACTCGCTGGGGATATGTGCAAACCCTATTACCCTGACACACTCACTGTGTGTGGCACCATCCTAAATTAGCCTGTTCTCTCTGAGAGCGAGCAATTACAGCAAACGCCCAAAGGACTTGTGCTAGAGGAAGGCCAAAGGGACCTCATTCAAACCTGAAGAACTATTGCACTCGTCACCTAGCCAGTCTTTGCATTTGCACTTGTCATCATTGTATATACTTTGGCATTACTCATAAACGACTGGAAATATTAAAAGCGATTAAGTCCAGTGGGTTCACTCCAGCCCTCAATCTATTTACAGGACAAAGCTTAATACATCAGAATTGATTGGATCAAGTAGGTGTTACATACAGAATAAAAATATGTACCTCTGTGTACTTTTTGTGCAACATCCTTTTTACTTACCTTACTGCGTGTTTCACTGCAGTTTCAAATAGAAAGGGGGGCGCTGAAAACTGGCATGTTTTTATTAAGTTGACATAAGTAGCTATTGCTGTCTTTTTATTACGTTGCTTCAGGTAGGCATTGCGTCTGTTCAGAATGCAAATATTCAGTGACTGTAGCTAAAAGCTAATGCTCTATAGTGTTGGAGATATGCCCTACACTCAACCCAGTCTCACGGCAGTTCGTGATTTAGTCACATAATTTAATTTAATCTGTTTATTATTATATTACACCACATCCAACCCTAAACCTACCCAGTAGGGCTCGGCGGTATACCTTTTCATACCGAATACCGGTGTTTTTTTTTTTTATGATATTCATTTTTAATATACCTCAATACCGGATCACAATAGGAACACAAAGCGGTGGAACGTCCCGCCGACAAGCTGTATGGGTCTGCATTAGAACAGAAGCACGGCCTGTGTGTGTGTGTTAAGCGGTTAACAGCATGGACGAAGAAAATAGGTGCGTTCGAGATGCACTACACTAGCCTGCCACCGGCTGGCGAGAGC
>JAUCNO010001851.1:14916215-14928350 GCA_032353835.1 Enteromius viviparus
CAAAGTTGGACAAATGATCTTACCAGAATGCATTTTGTAAGACGGCAGCCGTGGAAATACTTCAGCTTGAAAAAAAATCTAACGTTGATCAAACAACCATCATATGTAAATGTTGTAATCTAGTCATGAATAAAAAAAAAAAATACCGTCAACTACCGTGACACCGATATAATTTTGAAAAATACCGTGATATACATTTTTGGCCATACCGCCCAGCTCTACTACCCAGTAGTGTTAACAAATGCAAAACTGATACAAAAGGCATTTATAATGCAGCTGTGCCATTTCATCTTCCTTTTGTGCAGATTTGAACTGTTTTGTCGAACCAAAGTTAAATGACATTTGAACCAGAGCTCCTCGACTCTCAAGTTCATCTCTGTACTCTGTGAGCTACCGAACATGCCTACTGTCTATGAAAACCCATTGATTTGAATCTAAATATATGTGATGCTAACAATCAAATGCATCATTTTTTTAAATCTTCCAGCATATTAAGATTGTTTTGAAATCAAATATTCTTATTATGATGTAAGTAGTTGTGCAAATACTACGCTTTATTAATCAAAACTATGTAAGTCTGTTTGAAAAGGAATAAAAAGTCATCAGAGTTTTACTGCCTCTAGTGTTCATTTCATTTGGAAACTGCAGTGATATGTGCTCTAGCAGTGGAGCAAGTTACAGTTAAGTTAAGGGCTGTAAAAATGTGCCTTGTTTCTTGGAAAAATGTGCATCGATAAATCATTCATAATGAGATCAGGAACGTGTATTAGGATTCAAATTTCATGTTGCCTTTAATAGTTAAAGACATTTAACTCTGAGATTCTCGGGGCACTTAGACTTACGCTCCAGCTTATTTTATTGCCTCCTTCCTTGTTTCCACTGAGAAAACAGGCCACAGATTAAATTAAAGCAGGAAGAACATGTTCCATTTCTTACATTTGTGCACCATGTGGAATAGGACTAGCGCACATGTTGTTTCTGTGAAAAATGAGACCAGGACCATTGTCTCATGTTCAGATTCAGGGTTAAGATCCCAATCTGTTGAAATGGAGAGTTGAGACGGCTTCTAGGTCACACTGCTCTTTTTGAGTCTAAGAAAGTCAGGTTGTAAGGAAGTCTTAGTGACGTATTTGACTTTGAAAGGAATCATCATGTGCAAACTCCCATGTTGATCCAAACTCAACTGAGGTTCACTGTAACTACATTTCTCACAAACTGCAAATACGTGCCTACACAAAACTATGCGCAGTTTCCAGGCAATAAAACACCAACAACATTTATTTATTTGGTGAATTATGAATAAAGAGGTATTCTTTGTGCCATTCTTTGCACAATACTGCGTTATGAAATTTACACACTTTTACTAATACATTCAATATGTTTTAATGATTGCGTTCATGATTGCTATTCTGACAGAGTTTGCTTGTTAACTAAGCAAATGGATTTTAAATCTCATGTCTGCTTTTGTTAACATTATCAGTTTTAGGGTTTAGGGTTGGTGGTACAGTACATTCATTTTAAATTGGATCACTAATGTTTCAGCACTACATGCTAGAAATTTCATCTCTGAATTTCCATGATACATACAGTACAACAAACTCTGTAATGAACATTTTTTGGAGAAAACTAAACATTGCTTTAGCACCAGACAATAGACTGTTGACTGCAGTACAGTTTGTTACAAGCAACAAAACATTTTTCTATGCACAGGCGCATGGTTTCATGCCATTGTGGTGTTAAATAAACGGCATCTGCAATGTAGAAAAAATGCTATTGCCTCATGTGGATGTGTCATTTTAAAATTACAGTCAGCTCATGGATTGACAAACAGTCTAGTTCTTTCCAAACCATATGTCTCAAAATCTTTTCTCAACAGTAGATGTTTAGAAGAATGTTCATGCTGCTCTTTTTAAAAACATATATTAGAAAATATTTTCTTGCAGTTGCTACTTTAATGTTTTCTTGCATATACTGGTTGTTAAATTCAGTAAAGTATGGATTAATGCTTTGTGTTTGACTTTACTGAAGTAGAGGTAACAGAAATGTGGGTGTAAATCATCAGTGCTCATAAATTTTCCCTAGTTCTTCCTCCCTTTGAAAGTGCTGTTGCAGTGACTGTGTCACATGTGTGTGTGTGTTTGTGTGTTTTTAATTGCTCAGGTCTTCCCCTGTGTGCCAATTAGCATTTATATCGGTGAAGCAGGTATGACCCAGGGGTTTGACAAAACTGATGATGGTGGCAAGACCCAAACTGGCTGCTGTATGCAAGCAAATACTACTAGTGTTTTCAGCACAACCCATGACATTGTACACACAGTATTAACATCATGTTGGAGATAACAATATCGTCTACATCCATGTAGCCTGTGCAGGTAATTGATAAATGTACGGTTTGTGCCGTTGTCTATGTTTTGAAGATACACAATATGTGTCAATTTCAGAATTCTGTGAATTCCCATCAAAAAGTACGTCTAATCTTTAGCTGCACATAGCTGCACACCCGCCGTTATTCATTATTCAGCTTCTATTCTCTTTTTGGACCAAAAAAGATATATTTTTGTCCGTAGAATTATCAGTGGAGCTAGTAGGCTACAGTAAGACACAAAATTCTTGGCTACCAAAACTTGTCAAGACGTCTTCTTTTGTTTTCTGCAGGAGAAAGAAATGAATACAGGTTTGGAAAGACATGAGGGTGATTCTGTTATACAAAAATGAACAGTTTACTTCAAAGAACAATTGAATATAGCTCAAACTTGAAATGCGTTTAGTGTCATGTCCATAAATCTCTTATCTTTCTCTGTCCATATTTTAATTTTTATTTTTTGATTCTCTTTTCGGTATTTGCTCACAGGAATATTACTTTATTCTGTCAGTGCAGATCTTCACAGCTCTGTGGCCAAAACTATTCAACCCCCCTAGGATTTTTCTCTCTGAGCTCTTGTCCATCAAAGGAAGTGCTCGGGCAGAGCAGTGCTGACCGGCCAAGCTTCATTCTCTTACATGTGATGCAGTCACAAAACCAGACCCTTGCCCTTCGGTGTGTGACCACTGTCTCTGATCATCCATCCGTCCATCCACCCATCCATCTATCTCGGGTTTATGTGTATTCATGTGTGTATGTATAAAATATTTACATTTTAATTGAATTTGTTTTTTTATTAAATCAAATTTAACTGTACATTTTTAAATGTCAAAAAGTAAAACAAAAAAAAGGTGCTACAGCTTTGGCTGTTATGATTTATCCCCCAAAATTAAATTGAATTGAATAAAATTAAAATGGAATAATAAAAATATGAATAAATACTGTACATAAAATCACAAAAGTTCATATTCGTTATATGTTTTTACAGAATAATTAATTCATTAATTAATATTAAATAAACAAGTACATTTAATATTTGAGTAAAAGCAGTAAATAAAGTACATTAAAGTTGGACTTCCAGTCCAAAACAAAGAATGAAGTTTATGCAACTGCTATGAATCCAAGTCTACATCCAAATGAAATGAAAGGTAAATCAATAATTGCTAAACAGGTTCATATCTTTCCATTATTCATATCTTGTTTCCTTTGTTGTGCAGTTTATATGCATGACAAGCATATAAAAAGAATTAAGATGAATATGAATCTAAAGAACCTGTTTAATTTAACCCCAGTGCCTGGGGAGAAGCACTGGGTTATATTGGATCATTTTTATTTACCCGAGCATTCAGCATATTTTGTCTTTGTCTGTAGTTTATCAGCTTTATCAGCTTCCGTGGAACTCCTATAAATATTACAACATAGCCAGCCAGAGGCACTTTAACTGCTCATTATACGAAAATGCACCTTTGAAAAGCAATGCCCAGCTTTTCTGCATTGGGGGAAAATACGAGTCAGGCTGGCAGTAAATGTGTCTTATTTTGGCGGTTCTGGAAAAGAAGTGGGTTGACCCCCTTCCCACAGAAACTGAATCTAAGCTTAAGATAAAATCGACCTGGTGAAAGACGCCATTATTCTGTTCTCATCTATTCTTTTCACTTTTTTTCATCCCTTATCTTCCTGTACCAGAGGCTGTGAACCTAGGATCTTACAATGACGACTTTAGCACACACTCATGTCTATCATAGATAGATTCCAACCGCATGGAGGAGGTAATACCCAATTCAGATTCAAAGGGTTTAGAAATGGCCTCTGAAATGAGATGAGGATTAAGGGAATTTAAAAACATTTGAACAGTTTTTTGATAGGTAGTATTTTAGGAAACCAGACTTTTTTCTCTAGTTTCAATAGTCAGTAACCCATGACTATATGACGTTTGTATTTACCAAACAGAGCAAATACGCATGAGAGTGCAATCCTATAAACGCACAATGGAACGGACAGTGGAAAGTCATGCAGGTGATTTACTGACAATGCACACATTAAAGAACACAGACGCAAGCCGGCTCATTTCCATAATGATCAAAGCTGGTCTACCAAGAGCAGCGCAAATTAGCGTAGTGCACACAAGAAGAGCAGATGATAGACATGTGTACGTAATCTGCTAACACTGGTACAAAATGGGTTAAAACATGCTGTTTGGGGGCTGTACAAATGGCACAAATACCAGTAAATTTACACCCGTTAAAATATATGTTGCACACTTAAATACTATCCTCAAATATTTTGAAAAGGAAAGGCGAATCAATAATAATAATAATAAAAATTATTCCATGCCTTTTCACTGCTAATTTTTGACTTTTCATTGTTTATAGCTAATCCTGACAGTAGTTTTTAAGTGCAAAAAAATATATATAATTTTTATATTTTTCATAAATCCGATCTCTTGGAAAAGTCATACCCAACACACTAAGAAACTTCAAGTCACAATCGAAACTTGCTGCATGCCAATGGTTGTGGCTAATCCTAAGATTAAACGATAATAATAGTGATTCTAGCCCTTGCAAACACAATTTATATTATTTACAAATTTATATTATTTCATTGATGTACTGTAAAGCAAATGTAATTCCAGTGAATTTAGTAGCAAGTGCAACCAGGCACATTGAATGTATGTGAAAAAATTTGCTTGTGCTGACAATTCGTTACCACAAATATTATGTACCTTACTGCACATTTCACGGCAATTTCAAAGTGAAGTGTTTAGTGAGTGGCACTAAAATTCGTGTTTATTACATTGCTTAAGGTATGTTTCAGGAGAGTGTCACTAAAAGGTTAAAAATGACATTCTCTTTAACAAACCCAATCCTAAACCTACCTGACAGTGTTAATAAATGCAAAATTATATAAAAGCACACTTTGTGACGCGTTGATGTTCGAGCTGTTTTTTAGCACTTTACTAAGTGCAACAGCGTTTCATTAGAGATGCCGAGCAAACTGAGCAAAACCTGGTAACACTTTAGAATAGGGACCAATCCTAACTATTAACTAGCTGCTTATTAGCATGCCTATCATTGGCAACCTATTGACTGTTTATTAATCATTTTAAAGCACGTATTCTTCATGACCATATTCTACATCCTAATTCTACCCAATACGTACATTTAAAAGGATAGTTGAAAAATTCATTAATTACTCACCCTCGTGTCATTCCAAACCTGTAAGACCTTCATTCATCTTCAGGACACAATTCAAGATATTTCTGAAGAAATCTGGGAGCTCTTGAACCCTCCATAGACATCTATCCCTTTAACGACTACCTAACTATCTGTTAGTAAGCAGCAAATTGGTGGTTTATTGAGGCAAAAGTCATATAACGGTGTATTAATAGGGAGATATGGACCTTAAAATAAAGTGTACATACTGTATGAAGCTGTATAAGTTACACTAACTTTCAAAAGTATCAGAATTGTTACATTTTAAAGCACGTTTTGAAGTCTTGACATAATATTTTGGGAACTGGAAACTTTTTTAATTGAAACGTATTGCAAATCATACTTTGTGTGAAACGCAATAAGCAGACTTTTACTGCCTCTAGCGTTCATACACGTTAGCACATAAAAGATTTTATCAAACTCAAACTGAAAGTTCAATTGTCTTTTTTAAAGATTTTGAGTGTAAAATGAAACGTAACACATTAATTTTGTACAGCACATTTAGTCAAAAGGGTTTGTCATCGGTGAAGTTAACTAAGAGCCATGCAAAGAGGTGTTTTCAACACACAGATGGTCTTGTTCAGTACACTGTGCCTGTTCCTTTCTGTTGGTCTCTTCTGACCTACTTTCTTTGAGCTGAGGGTGATTCCCACAGGCGGGTTGCTGGAGCTGTCAGAACCACGGACAGCTCCTGAACGCAGTCACACGCTCTTACTGCACTTCTCTTGGGCTTTGCTTTCCATCTTTAGTGTAAAAACGCATCTAAGCATTCTGGGTCCGTTTAAAAGTAGCAGCAGTCAAAAGTACATTCGTTCTCTTCTTGTGATTAATTGCAACTTGGGGATTTCCGAGTCAATGTCTTTTTCCTGACACCATCCAATGTCATGCTTTTAGTCCTTTTTGTACCCTGTTCTAGTTAACCAGCCACATGTAATGTTTGAGATCAGTCTTCTGTTTGTGCTTCATGCCGGATAAAGCTTTGGTGTTAACATTTCAGATGGAGGCAAAATGAGTGCCTTTGACAAAGTCTAGGTGCTGTTTGTTAAAAGGGCTTTTTTCACTATATGGTTGTCATGGCAGGACAAAAGGTGTCAGTGCTATTTCTTGGCTGTCATGCACAATTTTTTATGGCATGTGTATAAAATTACATGTTTTATAAAAACACAATTGTACTTGGAAAGAACAAAAGCTACTTCTGTCAACCCTGTAATTAAAGTCGGTATAAATATAGTGCATTCTAGAGCTACTGTATATAGTGCACTAAATACATGAAATATCTTCAGACATAATTATAGAATATTATATTATTATTAAGGTTTAAAGGATTATTATAGTACCTATTCACGGTTTCACGTTTACGTTTGTCCAAAGCATGATATATTCCATAATTAATTTATATTGTATTGCACTAAAATGCATAAAAAAATAAATGATTCTGTAATGCATTAAATATACATGCTTCAAGTGTTAAAAAGCGTTATTTTTGTTCCTAACTTTTAAGCTGCACAATACGTGGCTCCAATAATAAAGGTTAAATGTAAATACAGAATCAAATTTTCTTTCTACTTTTTAGTTTCTGGCATTTAAAAAAAAATGCTCATGGCATCCAGTGCAATAAATGTCACCCCCAAAAAAGATTAATGTTCTAAACCACTTTAATAATGATTTACAATTTAATTTAAAATCCGTTTGTCTCCATCTTCTGTAAAGAAGAGACAAACAACCTTTTATTATTCAATCAAATGTGATGGATTATGCAAAACTGTACAAGTGATCACGCATCATAAGTGCACTGATGTTTCAAATACTGAAAGTGAGTTTTTTTCTTCATTGTCTGAAAAGCTTTTATATGTTGCTTCCAACCCATGTTTAGCAGACAAAAAAAGCATTATCAACTTCTAAAGTGCATAAGTGACAATGAGTCCCATTGTCATGCCATTCAGAGAAAACTTTTTTGATGTGCTTTAAAGAACTTATTCTGTACATACTTTTGTCATTTCATGAAGTTTTGCCAAGCTTTTATGCTGTTGTTTAATTTACTTAAAGCAAAAATGATAATTCTGTCATAAGTTGCTTTTTTCATCCAGGAAAAAAATAAAAAAATTATATTTGATGACAGTTCACTGTCTGTCAGGTTAGAAAAATGACAGTAAAAATATTAAAGTAGTGCTAAATTTTAAGCCTTTTGGATATATACGAAAATTAAATTGTTCACTAATAATATTTCCCTCACTTCATAATCTTCAAACTGGTGCATCTGCATCTGGTTATAAAACACATGCTTACCTTAGTATCACTAAGATAATATCTTTATTTTTAGATTTTCTATTTTATAGTTTCTATTTTAACTTTACTGACAGTTTTAGTAATTTGTTTATGTTGTTGCTGTTTACTAGTTTTCGTTATAATAAACTAAAACTAAAGAAAAAAATATTATATATTATTTTTCTTTACTTGTCTCTTAACCTATGTCTCGTTGTATTTCTCTAGTTGTTTATTAGCATGCATATTACTGCAATATTAGTTATTTATTAGTAGTAATTAAGCAGATAGTAATGCCTTAATCTACATCTCCTTACTCTACACCCCCAATCCTACCCAATAACTAAACTTAACAACTACCTTACTAACTATTAATAAATTAATTAACTATTAATTAACGCTATTATTGTTAATAGCGTTAATAGCGAATAAGTGTTCTCTAGTGTTACTATACATAAATATATATATACACATATATTTAGTTGTATTTATTATATATAAATTCGTATATTTCCTTACTTTTAGTTATTTTTAGTACATTAAGTCAAACTAAATGCAAAACATAAATGTTGCCTTTCTTTCTAGTTTTTTTTTTCATATATAATATTAGTTTAGTTATTTTCTTTCCTCATTTTTAAAGTTTTATTCTTTGTTTTAGTTCAAATAACCCTGCTTTAAAGTAAAAGCAAAAAAAGCACAGATTAAAAAAAAACAGGTTTAGAACAACATGAGGGAAATGTCCTGAAATTCCCTTCATATTTCTTCAGACCTTACTTCTTCTCTTCCTCTTCAAATTCTTCCACGTCCCTGGTTTCCCTTCACCTCAGTGTTTGCAAAGCTTTCTTCCCTTCGCAGACGCACCCATTCACTCTCCCTGAGCAGAGCACCACTGAATAAAACATGAGATGAAGACAGAGACACTCCGCTTCTGCAAATCACCATCACCTCATGCTACTCCGTCTCTCTTTGTCTTGCTTTCTCCTGCCATTTAAGTTTACTGGCCCTTCCTTGGTCCTCTATCTTAAATTCCTCAGTTGTTTCCCAGCATTGTTTTTTAAGGTGATAAGGCAAAAGTGGCCGCACACGTGGCTCTTCTCTCTGAGCAGGCTCCTCAGCAGCGAGTGGAGGAAAAGAGCACTGGATGAGAGGGAGGAGGAGGCAGAGAGAGATAAGGAAAGGGAGAGAGAAGCAAAGCAAAGAATTAAAGCAGAAAGACAGGAGCATGTGCTTTGGTTCCCCATCTTTAGGATGAGACACAAGAATCTGAGTATTCAGCCGTTTTTAGCTGGAAAAGCAGCTCATGGGATTGCTCTCCTGAAGAGCGGCACATATCTCACCACCTATTGTTAGCACATGGAGGCTTCTCAATTTGAATTATGGAGGATCTTAGCAATATTAGGAGTCTTAGTCAAGAGAAAGGTAAGCTTTTCCATTCTGTTATTTCTTCTTTGAACAAAAAGAGTCATTTTAATTTAACAAGGCAAATGAGAAATGGAACAATGGTGGAGGTTTTTAAGTAGGAGTTGTGTACACCTCTCTCTTTCTCATGGGAGGATTTTTGTCTTCAGTGTAATTTCTCTATTTTTATCCCATAATGTCTCTGTGGTTCACATTGTTTACTATAACATTGTGTGTATGATTTTATTTGCACAATTTAATTGGCAAAAACATTCAGTGGCTCAGAATATTTTGGGTGTGCTTTAAAAAGTGAACATGTGCAGACTTATAACCCTTTAAACGCTTTTATTATTGAAGCCTGATTCAGGCATATTAAATATTTCAGACATAAACCTGTTAGTTTCTACCACACATAAAGCACATTTCTAGGTTAATTGACATAAACATTTTTTACAGCGCCAGTGTTTGAGATTATGTAATTTTCTCCCAACTCCCGAAGTTACTTACGGAATGAAAGTGGTTTTATATTGCTAGAGATCTGATGACTGTACTGGTTAAGGCATGAGATGAGGGATGAGATGTGTTGCTTTTGTGAAAAAAAAATGCTGTAATATCAGTTTAATTATATCACCGTAGGAATATGAAAACCAAAAGCACCCACAAAGCAAGCAAAAATCAGTTTGGAAGAAATAAAAGAGCTGATTTATTCAGGGATTTCAGAGATAAGTTTAACAAAGCAAGCAGTTTCCTTGACGAGCTGAGTTTGCAGTTGCTCTACGTCACAGACGGGCATCTGTGTGCAACAATGCTCATCTAATGACATCTCAGAAGGCATTTGGAGGTCTTGATTGTTAATTGAAAATATAATTGGACTAAACATAATAGCAATTATAAGCATAAGCGTAGTTATTAACAGTACTAATCATAAAGCATAATTGCAAATAGAATCACAAGAATGATCAAAATTGAAATTATAAACATAATCGTGACCATACGTTTAATTTGAATGCATAGCAATAGTAATAATTGCAATAGAAATCAGAAGTGTAATCGTTAACATCACAGGAAAAATATAAAAAATTGGAATCAGGATTAAAAACAGGCATAAAATACAGCAATTATAAGAATCAGTGTAATTTGAAATTGTTAGCATTATAGCAATTGCAATCAAATTTAATAATCTGAATTAATCAGAAGATTGCAATTGGTAGCACTTTAAAATAGGGAGCACATATTCACCTCAATAAATTCCTTATTTGCTGCTTATTAATAGCTAATAAGGTAGTTATTAAGTTTAGGTATCTGGTAGGATAAGGGGTGTAGAATAAGGCATTAATATAGGCTTAATTACTACTAATAAATGGCTAATATTATTAATATGCATACTAACTGGTTAAGATTCTACAGTAAAGTGTTACTGTTTTAGTATTATTGTAACAATTAGGCCTCTTTTGTTTTAAACTCCATTAATAACAAACTAAAGCTTACTTTGAAATCACTCTGGGTTGTATAGTTGACAACAGAGTGTTGATACTATTGGAGATGTCTCGTTTTTGCACTGTTGCGTCTACAGTGTTTCACGGTTGCCTACCTGTGAAGCTCTAATGGTGCACACTATGAAGACTAGCTCAAAGAATACTGCAAGCATCATCGCCTTGCTCAAAACCAATCCAAAATAGAAGTGCTCTGACATCCCGAAGTTTTGAGCCCCCTTCATCTTGTCAACGCAAACCCACTGCTTCATATCCGACTGTCACGCTTTCTCAAGATTCCTTAGTGTGTACCTGCGGCCCTTGCCAGCTCCCTGTCAGCTGCATCTACTCACTGGCATGACTCCAGTCTGGAAAACAGAAGCTGCTTATGGACTCTGGGTTTCTCCGATTATGCTTCCATCACTGACGGCTTTCCAAACCCAGTGGTGTTTTCCTTTTGAGGGTCTATAAAACATATAACTTTCACATGAAAACTTTTTGTTTACAGTACAGCACATCTCATATGTAGTATTCTGTTTCTTGCGTTTATGTTTTCATTTGAAATCTGTAGACATCTTTTTTCCAGTAATTGATCACATGGGATTATGGGACTGTCATGGTGTTTCCACACTATAGCTTTTGTTGTGCACCCTAGTCAATTTGATGTCAGAAGTTGGTTTGTTTGGTTGGTGAAAAGCTGTTTTTGCACTGTTGAATTATTTACTAGAAAATATGGTCTATAGCACCACATAGACAACTTTTCTCTGTTCACTATTGGGTGAAAAAGTAATGTAGCCTAGCAAGCAGATGTAAACTTTTACTTAGGACATACAGTTCACCTGTTTTAATGTAATGTGTTTTTTTAATGGTTGCTTGTCTAAGCAGAAATTTCATTTTAGAGAGCAGTTTGAATCCTGAATCTCTTACAATTCATGAGTCATGTCTAAAGTGATAAACATCTGCCTCGAGTATGCATAAGTGTATTGAAGTTGGTGACAGATATATACTTTATATATACACTCTTAATTTTTTTTTTTAAAACATGGGGGTTAGAGGAAACCAAGCATCTCAACATAAGAAAAAAACCCTTTTGTCTATATTTTTACAGAACATTAATACTAAAGCTATCCCCTAAAGATACATTTTTTTTAGGATCCCAATATCTTAGGAAATTAATATTGATCACATGATATTGATGTGTAATTGCTGCACAGGATTGTCCTACTTGTTGAGAGCATCATCACCATGAGAAGGTATGAACAGTAAAGCTACTTGTTATACAGGGTGGGCCATTTATATGGATACACCTTAAAGGGTTAGTTCGCCCATTTAAGACATGAAGTTGTATGCAGTCCTTACCAGCACTACAGTGTATACACACCGACCCACTCTGTGATCACCTCCCTGGTCAGAGTTCTGGCCGCTGGAA
>JAUCNO010001851.1:14928450-14965164 GCA_032353835.1 Enteromius viviparus
AGTTTCCCCCCTCACATATACTAATGTGCCACAAACAGGAAGTTAATATCACCAACCATTCCCATTTTATTAAGGTGCATGAACACACTCTGTTACTAAGAACCATTAAACACTGTATTTAATTCAGAAGTTCGATAACAAAATGTGTTGCTTAACTTTCAATTATGAACATGTCTCAGGGGGACTAGTCTCAGCTTTAGATTTGCCCACAGACCATCTACGGACTGCCATATTGCGCTCAAAATGGCAGATACTTTCTCTAGGTAGCAAAATACAAATTGATTGGGTGATTTTTAGCAAATTTCAGTGGTCAAACTTGGCATGTTTTTACCAGCTTGCCAAGAAACAAAGTTCTGTTATCAGGTTTCCTGGCTACTTGTTCTGATTACTAAATTGTCAGTGGATTTGCCAATATTTGTAAGGTCCATGGCATTGAATCTCTGAAAGATATATCCAATAGTTTAGGGACACTCACTGTAATCGCAAGTACACAAGATATCCTTTCTTTGCATGATTCTTTGCACCTCCCCCTAAAAGTTGCCGTCAAAGTTAAAAGACCTTGGCACGGATATGCTGTGTAGGCAAGGTTTTTACCCAGAGTCTCTCTAAGCTAACATTAGTTGTTTAGCTAGGTTAAGACACTGTAAAGAAATGCTCTGTGCTCATACAGTAATTATAGGCCTATTGCTGTTTCACATAATTTTCCAGATGAGACATGTGGTTCTTTTACCAAAATAATATCAGTTAAATATTGTGTATTCCTAGGTGAAAATGAAAGTTATTAGTACAATTGGGATTTGTACTCAAAGCAAAAGCTTAAAGTCAAATCCAATTTCAAAACCATTGTGACACCAAGGTTTGAATAAGATAAAGAGCAGCACATTCAGTCTACAACAACTCTCTCCCCTAGCATACTGCTTCCATTTGTGTGTTCGCCTATGCTGGGATACAGCTTTTGAAGACCTCACACAAGGATTTCATTAGAATGTCTCAGAGAGAAATTCCTCAGTGAAGAGAATGTCAGGCTTTGGCATATGAATACCACTTCAAGCATCTATAGACTGCAAATACCCAGCTGAAAAGATGTTAGAGGTGAGAAGCATCACTTAACCAAAAGATTGCTCAACTTTTCAGAACTCTGACACTTTCTTTGAAGGTTCTTTGAGCCTTTTCCTTGATTACTTCACACTGAACTGCTTCTTCTGTTATGCTTTAAGGAGATCAAGCTCTATTCGACGTATCCTGCCTAACATGACATCTCTCTCTGGTTAGGAAGAGGAAGAAAGGGCTGTTTTGTACCTGAGCAATGGTGTCATTAAATTTGACAGTGGAAAACAGAGGCCTTCTTCTTTCTTACTTTTTTAAATTTACCTCTAACATCTAGTCAATCAACAAGTTCCTCTTCTACAATTGCATTTGAAGCTGCTGTGTTGCCATTCATAATTTCAGTATTATGATTATTATTTACTAATTGTTGAATTCCTTTTGACTCCTCTGCTCAACAACAAACAAAAGTGTAATATAGACTCTTCATATATGTTAAAATGCTTGCATAAAATGTTGACACATAATGAATACTAAAAACCTTTTGTGCTTTGCTGATATGGTTAGATTTGATTTGTGCTTTTTCTAATATATGGCAGAAAAGATTGCTCTTGCAGAGACAAAGCGAGCTGCATGTGGGAGGTGTGCTTTTATGCTGAAGACAGCGAAGCATGCTGGTGTTTGTACATGTTTTTTGCTGTGAGCTGTGGTCACAGGTAGACATGTAAAGTGTGGCATCTTGGTTTAATTCGACAACCTAAACTCGCTCACAAACACAAGCCAGAAGCCACTGACTTTATTGTCCAAATGTCTATATGATGACATGCTTATGCATATTGCTGCTTGAGACCTCATACTTTTATATATGACAGCTCTTGTTCATAGGCTTTATCACTATCATACATAATTACTACTGCTGTCAAATGATTAAGCATGATTAATTGCTTCCAAAGTAAAAGTTTCTGTTTATAGATATGAATGTTCAACTTATATACAATCACAGTTAGCCAAATTTCTAAGTGCAAGTTATTGCATTTATGATTATTTATCTAGGATACCGTTCATAAATTGTACATCAAATCCCAGATATGCTTTATAGATGGGAGTGAGTCATGGCCCATGTTGAGTCATGGGACTTAAGCTGAATCTCTCAGGAAATATTTGTGCATTTATTTATTTATTTACCTCCAGTGAAAGAGCATGTCAACAATTCTAATCCTGCCCCATTCATGTCTGTCAAAAATTAAATATGGCACTGAAGTCTGTTTTTGTAACATTTCTTCAGTCCGATTTGTTTTAATAAGCCAGGTTAGTTTTTGGAAACGGACACTTGGCAAAATCATGGTCATCTTACTATTTCTCAAATTTTACCCTGGAGGTCCAATGCACTACAGAGTTTACCTCCAACCCTGATAAAACACACCTACCTGTGATTGTCTAAGGATCCCAAAGACACTGATTAACATGCTCAGGTGTGTTTGATTAGGGGATAAAGCTAAACTCTGCAGTGCATTGGACCTCAAGGGTAAGATTCCAGAAACCTTACTTTATGCATTGGGCAAATATACTACCTGTAACAACAAACCAGTCTTATGTAGAGATGTCTTTCTTCATAAGCAGAATTAATGCAGAAGGGTTTAGCCGTAAACACAGAACACATATGACAGCGTTAGTTCTTCATTTCAGTCAGTCACGTCTATAGGCTCAGGATTAGCTAAGCCAGAACATTTGAGCCCCCTCCCAACCCAAGCCTTCGCCCGGGGAAAGTTTACCAGCAGGGCACCGTATCCTTTCCCCTGTGTTGCCATCTGTTCATTCAGACTCCCTTTCTCTCCACACTGGAGGCTGCCCTCTCTGTGCCGCTTTTGACGCTTGTGATCCAACAGGAGCGTTTCCTGTGAGGGGTGTGTGAGTGTTGTGTGTGTGATTTCTCTTTCATCTGAGATACAATTAGTGATAATCAAAACAGACCTGCTTGCTTTTGAAAAGGACAGAACACAAGCTCAATACATGCAAATTAAAGGAGGGTTAGTCTTTTAACAAAGCTGATAGGGCTAGTTGTCACACAAGGACGTTGTCACAGAGGTTAGAAATATGCAGAGGTGGACGAAGTACACAAATCAAGTACTTGAGTAAAAGTACAGATACATACAATAAAATATTACTCCAGTAAAAGTACTCCTTTTTCAATTTTACTCAAAAATTACAAAAGTATTCGTTTTTTTATATACTTTAGTAAAAAGTACTGATAGATTTATTTTCCAATTTTATACAGTCTACTTAATTTTATATACTGTAGCACATATCTTTTTAGAATCTTATTGCTCAAAATACCTGAGATTTTTGACGAGCATGATGCAGTAATGTAAAGCTTACACTGCAATGAACCCGAGAGATAACAGATTTAAACATCTAATTTTCACCAGTAAAAAAAGTGTTTTAAAGCTTAGGCTAGTGTTTTGCAGAACGTTATATATGACAAAAAAAATTTGAAGGAAAATATTAAATTTTTCTTCTCAAACCGTGTCTGTGTTGTAAACACTCCAAGAGGGCATTACTTCCCTCTTTGATAATTACTGTAGTATGTTAAATCCTTTCTTTTTCCCCTCGGATGTAATATATCAACAATATTTGGATATTATCAAAAATAGTCATTTTGATAATGCTGCACCAGCACCAGAAGTCTTGTTGGCTAAACAATCAGCATTAGATAACACTATTTAGACCCACTTATTATCAGTATATGTTTATGAACAAACATTCATATCTGTTTACTTGGCTAGTTGATCCAAACAATACAAAAAATGTATACCGTTGATAAACAATATAAATCTTGTCTTCTCCCCCTGGATTGTGTTAGTACCTCGTTTGACCCTCTGCCTGTTTATTGGACTGTGATTTCGGATTGCCTGTATTGTTCCCGTCTGCTCCTGTTGATTCTCCGCCTGTTTGACTACTCTGCTTATTAAACACTTTGCGAATGGATCCGACTGCCTCCCTTGCTCATTTCGTGACACTTGCACTACAGTATATTCCAAATCTTAAGCAATTTGATAGGCTGTTAAAGGACTGGCATTTTTTTTTTATTTAAAGTAAACATTACAATGCAATAAAAATAAAAGTTATTTATATATAAATAAGTCACTCTGCTATGCAGTTGGTTGTTTAGCTATAGTTGCTTCAGATATTTTAGAGCAGTGTGCAACTTTGATGTTTAATGTTGAATGCTCAGTTCTGCTCCTGGAGGTCCATTGCCCTGCAGAGTTTAACTCCAACCCTAGTTAATTCCACCTGATCCAGTTAACTAGGCTCTTCAAACCCACTAGAAACTTTTAAGCAAGTGTGGAGCTGGTTAGAGTTGGGCTGGAAACTCTGTAGGACAGTGACCCTCCAGGAGTAGGTTTGGACACCCCTGGGTTATACATTAGCCAAGGAATATAACCACACATTCAGAAATTCTTATCCCAACCTGGCCCACACCTTGTGTTAATTTCTTTTGGCATCAGAATGAAAAAAAAGTTAGTAGCCCAAAAAAGTCCTCCATTCTGTCCCATAGAACAATGTTTCTAAGTTCAGCTCCTGGGGGGCATCTCAGCACTGCTCATTTGAGATGTTTTACAAATCTGACGTGGCCCATTCAGGTCATTAAAAACTCTACTAATGAGATTGTGAGTTGCAATAGGTGTGTTACGCAGGGTTGTGCTGTGCCGCAGGCAGACCCAGAAGCAGGATTGTAAAATACTGCACAAAAACATCATGCAGAGATAACGTTCATGTCATATCACATTTATGAGGCGAATGCCTCATAAACCACAATGTCATAATTACCAGTAGGAAACACATGATTGTTCATAAGCGCCAACTGTTTGAATTGGGGACGTGCCGATTAGAGATGCATGCCAGAATATTTATGCAGTATGTGGTAGGAATAGTTTGGATGAATTTTTTGTACTGTTGCTTGCCAAGAAATAAAAGTAATTTCCCATAATTTTCTGGAGGTACAACAATAACAAAATACATACTACATGTGATTCTAGTCACACAATGTTGGGCATTGACTACTATGTAATCATTTGATACAATATAATTACTATGTAGCTAATTGTCATTGCATTTAATTAAGTACGTAGGTACCCTTAACCCCAACCATACTTCTAGAACTCTAACCCTTTTAATCCTAACCCTATCCCTTCCCTTAATTTAAACATAACAATACCTCAAACCCATTAACAGTGAATGTAAAAATTTTTTAGAACAACATGGTACACGATAAATTCATAGTCTTTTATTATTTTAGTACAAAGTAGTAGGGCCACCTAATATAAAGTGTGACTTATCGTTTGCTTTTACATTTTGATGCACAAGGACTTTTTCTCATTGTAGGGGAAGTACGAAATTGAATAACCATTTATTATCATACAAACACCTCACGCTTCTAGGCTCACAAGTAATTTCTTTCCAGGTTGACTTGAAGGGATGAGACTGAAGCAGACAAAATGCCCCATTAGCTTTCTGGTGAGTGAATATTTCTGGAGAAGAACACAAGACCCACCTAAGCCAGATGGTTGCTGATGAGGGCTTTCTTCTCCTTTTCACACTTCAGTCTAGTTAATTTTAGACAATGTGTGCAGTTGGAGTAATGGGAGAAGGCGGTATGCAATAGCCATGGCATATGTTGGCAAAAAACTCTGATTGTTTAACTAGACAACCATATGCCCAATTAGTTGAAGAAGAGCTTCCAAAAGACTAATTCCTTCAAGACTCCTGCAGAACCCTGTATCCCAAATCTGGATTTTCCACTTGGCACATAATGCCAACATGCATCTATGAGGTTGGCCTTGCTGTCACAATGGCCCCTTCACATCTGTTCACCTTGCTAATGTTGTTCAGCAACATGCCAGCTTGAATCTGTAGAGGCATCTGAGCTACTCTTTTAGCCTCTCAGCTCTGTCAGATTCTTAGCAAAGCATTTACTTTTTGTTAGGAGAATTTGTTTCACACGCTTTCACCATAGAATGACAGATTTTTGTAGGGGAAAAAATCCCCTGGAGCATGCTAGAGTTGAGTGTCTTGCTGAAGATGGCTCATGGCTTCCTGTTTGTGAAATCATACATGGAGCCTCATGGCTAGCAGCCCTGGGCTTTACCACTACACCACACCACATCTGTGTTTTGAATGTGCCTTACATGTTGAATGACACTCTGTTTAACATCACGTACCTGTATACACATCAGAAAGAAACATCTCTTCTTATTGAGGGACAGAAAAATCTAGCAAAGAATCTGTGAGAACTTGGATCTGGGTCAAGTTGTGGGAACTTGTGCTGGAATTTAAAAGCAACTTTGCTAAAAGGGATGTTGGACAGATGCAGCCAGTGCAGCATGACATTAACTCAGGGGATTCTGCAGAAAGAATACAAAGCCCCACCATTAAGATATTTTTGATGATATCAGAGAGTCATCTGTCCCTCCATAGACAGCAATACAACTGAAATGATCCCAGAGCCACAAACATGGAAAAACACCGGTAAAAAAATTCTATGAGGCATCAGTGGATCAACTTCAGTTTTGCAGCAATACGAGAATCCTTTTTTTTTCGCAAAGAAAGCAAAAATAACATCATATACTAAACCATTCTTCCGCCATTCTAGAGAATATTACGCACAATGCTGTACTTTCACCCAGATGTAAACATGGA
This sequence comes from Enteromius viviparus, assembly GCA_032353835.1. Classification (NCBI taxonomy): domain Eukaryota; kingdom Metazoa; phylum Chordata; class Actinopteri; order Cypriniformes; family Cyprinidae; genus Enteromius; species Enteromius viviparus. The sequence goes on from JAUCNO010001851.1 coordinate 14,935,192, forward strand.
TGAATACTTCAAATACGTTAAAGGGGTTATACGGTGGTACATGCACTTTTTCAAGCTGTTTGGAGTGAAATGTGTGTTGGGAGTGTGTGTACACAACCTTGATTTCTCAAGTCTTGCTTTTGAAGACACATACAGTGCCTTTGCTGACCCCATCCTGCCCTTCATATTGACCACTGTATGCAGCCGTGCACTCGTGGGTGTAAAGGTTTCTCAGGTGCAGTCTGGGGCTGAGCGTTTAGTACATAACAGGAAATTCAGGCAGACAGAGCACTGACGCTGTACTTTACACCAAGCATTTGCTATCACAGCATGACCTCTGCTTTTCCTTTGACCAGCAACCTGTCGATGGAAATTTGCACATTCAGGACCATTATGCAGTGACTTTTTCAAACCACAATTCCTGTCTAAAAATGTCTTTTTTAATTACCTTTTAGCATTTGTTCTGGAACACAAAATGAATTCAAATCATTTTGCTTCCGAGCTTTTTTTAAAATGCAAGACAATCAGTGTCGCGGTATTATTTCCTCTGCCTGAGGAAGTCTTTGGACAGTAAGGCTCGTTCTCCTTTTCAGTTATCAGAAAAGCCTGCTGTAGATCATTTCCTTAAATGTGTTCTGTGTTTTCATTGTATTCCGTCCATACCCTTTACAGTGAGGAAAAAAAGGATTAATCTTTAGGTGACAGAGCACACTTTCGTCCGTTACTGTTGTTTCAAACACAGAGCCAGGAAAAACAAAACCTCCATCTCGCTAATGCATGCGTTACCTGAGCTACCTACACTACCTGGCTCTAAATCAATGCTTGTGATGTAAAGTTGTGTTAGACAGAGGAGGTAACCATAGCAACAGCACTCAGCTTGAGCCATTTCCATTAGGATCAGTATGGGACGGTACATTTGGCACATACAGTAGGTACTGTTTATCACTTTATTACAGATTTATTCATTGAATATAATAAAAACACAAAAATACATTAAGGAGATTTTATAGGTATCCTTTACAAACTGACTTAAAGTATAATATGCACAATGCTTATGAAACAAAAACATGATGCATTGAACTGAACAAGCTTTTAACCCATTTAGCAATTTATTATAATGCAGCTACAGTATAAAAGGTTACGGTACAATGTTTTGAGTCTTCTTTGTTGTCTTTCTGTTCAGGAGGTGGTTTGCTTATAATAGATTATTTTATGACCACATGGTTTTAATGTCCAATGCTTACTGAAAACTGTTCAATAAAATTGAGTTATGATGATATGTATATTGCACTTCACAAAAGTATTCTTCTTGCCTGTTGGGTTTCCTTGTCATTATTTCTTTATAAAACCTATATATATATATATATATATAAAAGGGTTTTCATTGAACTGTTGATAAATGGTCTTTCTGAGCTTTTTACACTTTCATTTTAAGGTTCATGTTTTGTCAGGTTTGACAGAATATCACACTAAAAAGCCACCAAGAAAATGTATAAATGTGTCTCGGGTTAATGTTCTCTCTTGGCAATGCGTTGGCAGTGCATCATCACAAAACTAGATGAGAAAAATAAAACTGTGTCTTGTGGGATTGGTGGGAAGGTAATTGAGAAGTGCGTAGCAATAAAGTAATTAACAGGCCTAAATGTATGATTTTTATTTTTGAATTACTTATAAAAGTAAAAATTGTAGTTTCCTGCTATTGATATATTATAAACTGTTTATTTAATAAAAATGTGACCCGTTTAATTTATGTTTAACAAATATGCATCATCTTAATTCATTCCACTTTAAAATTTTTAATTTACAAATAATATATACACAAAATCCATAACTTTTTACTGTATCATTATAGTTAATATTTTGAAATAAATCTAAAAATACTGAAATAGTAAAAAAAAGTTCATGTCCAATTCTCACTATTGACTTGTTGTCGCGGGTGCGTGTATATTCCAAATCATGAAGGAGACGTTGGAGTAAATTCACACATTTAATAATAATAAGTATCACAGAGGCACTAAAACACACATCACATTAAGACGAGAATGGACACCAACTGAAGGATAGAGAGTAACTTATAAGGGAGGACAATCAGTGTTAATGAACTAGACACACCTGAAACGAATCGCTAATCAAACAAAACTAGGTCACAGAGAAAAAACACAATATAACAACTACACATGTGACACTTGTTGCTTATTAGCATTTTTAATAGTAGCATATTGACTGTTTATTAGCACATATTAGTACATTTATTTGCATGAACATATTTTAGATTCCTTGATCCTGCCCCATAATTAAACAATCACCTTACAATATTGTTTGAGTTTATTGCAGCAAAGTCATAGTTAGTACATAGTAATGTATTACTATTTATTGAATATATAATTAAATTGCACCTTAAAATAAAATGTGACCCCTAATTATGATTTATTGATAAATTATGAATTGTACTAGGTTTAAAAAAACAAAACATTAAATTAATTAATAATTGAGGTATTTTTTAATAGTGTAAAAATATAGATTATTTTTTATATTGACTGAAATATTCAAGTACACCTCTTTTGTGCTTGATTTATCTTGCCCATCCTGATATTATATGTCAAATCTTGTTTAAAAAGCAAATAGGCACAACCTTCATCTACAGGCTGGATTATTTGAGGTATTCTTCATGCCTGTAATGCAAATGATGCAGAAAGAGTATATCACATCTTAATAGTCAGGGTTAAGAATGTATTCATATACAGTAGTATCAGCAATAATGATAGTGATGCTTGCTTTCGCAAGAACCACTAAAAACCTGAATGGTCTTCCCGTTTATGAGCAAATGCAATTGCATTACACCATTACTTTGAAGTTCGGTGGTTAGAAAACAATCACAGTGATGCTTTTATGATTATAGAAAGAGCTGATAAATGGAATGAACTCTCTCTCTCTTCCTCTGTGCTGTGGTTCTGTGCGCAATAAGCTACCTAAATCCCCCAGGCCTGGATTACAGTTCTGAGGGGATTTAAGTGTCGGCTTGACAGGTGTTACACAGTCAATAAGTTAGCATCTTTACTAGTACGGCATCTCACAGCAATGCCATCAGAAAAACAGCTCCTGCTTGGACTGTATATGATAAAACTGCTCTAATGTCTGCAAGACCATCTTTCAATTCCTGGGGGTTTGGACGTATTGTTTCTTTATGTTCTTGCCGTTAGACTTTCTCCTGAAACGGTGTTGGATGGAGGTTTGCCTAGAGCTTTGTTTGACAGAGCAATTGTAATTAGAGGAAGCCAAGTGCAAGAAAGAAATCAAGGACTCTACTATTAAGTCGGCAACAGCAGACCGATGTGTGCCGCTGTGCTGCCTGCCAGTCCGGTCACTTCTGTGGTGATGCCCTTAACATTGGCGCCTCAGATGAAGCCCTCGCTTGCTACTAAGGCGGCAACACCTCCAGCCAGAGTGGCCAACCCATTGGTGACAGCCGCCTGCGCTAAAGCTCTCCACCGACTGACCCTGTCACGGCTCCTGGCGGGATTCTTTTGGACCGGGGATAGCTCTGTATACGGATCCAAATGGAAGCTAGGCTTATTTGGTAAGGATCAAAAAACCTGGGAATCGATTCATTCTTTGTTTTTAAATAAACATATTGAATTATTTCAGTTTAGTGGTTTGCCAAAGCTATTTTGTGAAGTGGCATGACTTTGAAAGATAATTCCAGAAGGTGTTTGGCACCTGCAAATCAGAAAATTTTTTTGTACAGTATGTATAATATGGATATCAGTTTTCCAAGGATTTTTTTTTTATTACAAAATGGCCCCTACATCAAGGCTTATATTCAGTCTATTGCTTTTTAAAGCAATGATCTGTTTTGATGTCGATGGAGCCTGTCCCAATAACCACTGCTGTTGTCTTTGCACTTGACCACTTGTCTGTTTGTATAACCTATTTTTTTCAATTGGCCCAAGTGTGCAGGTGAGCATAAGGCTATGGATGTGTGCAGAACTTTTGATTACCTGATGGGACACACTTGATTGTTTTGTAAAGCTTTAGTAAGGTATTTACTACTTTGCAATAAAATTTCTTCTAAATATCCCTGTGGAATGAACAAAATATTTCAGTTGTGGCGCTTCTAAATTAAACATTCTCATCTCTGCATCACTGAAATGTTTGTGTGTGTATGTACAGTATACACACACATATATAAATATATACATTTATCCTTAAGAAGATCCTGAACATGTAAATTAAAATGATGTGATACGCTTGGCCTTAACCACCGCTCAAAAGCAGTATTAGAAATAGTATGGATATGGTGTGCATTAAGGGTGCTGACCTTTGGCATTTTGCAGATCTGGCACAGTCTTACATACTTAAATCTTGTCTCGTGCACTTGCTCTCAAGGGGCCAAGTCTGTACATATGGGTATTGGATGGGTTGGTTATGGTTGGTTATTTTAAGTGGTGATCTGGTCATTTTTTTTATTTAAGACATAACCCACCGTGCTTAAATACTTGATGAAATGGCTGAGATCATTGTGCGTGTGGGGGGTTCTATTTAAGTGCAAGGAGATGTGAAAGAGAACTGAATTGTGTGTTCTCTTTTTTGAAATGCAACTCTCTGCGCACACAGAAAGCAGTGTGAAGGTACCAAATTCAATGTGCTTTTGTCTATTCTTGAACTTAAATTGTATAAAATTGCTTGAATGTTAAATTAGCCAGACTTAAAAACATGCATCATGGATCAACTACAACATGTTAAACCCCTAGTATTGGGACAGACCTATACTGTTGCCATACATTACACAACAAAATTTCAACAAATCCTCTAAAATCACCTATTAATGACAAAATTTTGATCAGTCAAACATTCTACAGAAGCATCCTTTAAACTGATATTTCTGCAATTCTCGTGTTGTTCAACTTACATAATTATTTCTGTTAAACACACCGCAAAATAATTTACTGTATTTTTATCATTGTTATTATTAAATACATGCAGATTGCTAGCTGTGAAGTTTATTCACAATTTATTTTGATTTATTAATAAAAAAAGTACAATATGTAATAATAGGTTGAAATTTGTACCTGCGTCTCATTGCTAAATCAGTACTACTGCCAGACTAGGATGTTTTGATATACAGTATAATAAACTACCCAATAAACCAGCACTTCCACTAGAAAAAAATAATAAAATAAAATATACTGAGATGCTTGTAAAATTGACAAGTGCTTTGGCAATAAAAAATAGCAACTGAATAACACTGTCATAACATATTTACTTTTAACTTGCTCTTCAAAACTCAGTTAACAGTGTACCGGTGTGACATTCGGCTTCATCAATGCATCAAGAGGGCTGATTTCTTAAGTTTCTCATGATGGAAAGGCACCTGTTTGTACAGGGGCTGACATATGGTGCAAACCCTTTAAGCTTTAATTCCCTGATGGATGTTGCGTGAGAGGTTTACCTTGCTTCTGTCTGACACACATCCTGCAGACGAGCCCCTTTGACCTGCTACATGGCAGTATTAGAGGATCACCTCTGGTAAACAGGCTTAAACGCCACCAATCACTGAAGGTTCTTTTGACTCTTTGGTGTTGTTGACTTAACTGATAACAGTTGTAGCATCTGGTTGCCAACAATGCTCCTGAGCCAACTAGATTATACGAGTATTCAAATTGGTCAATGAGCAACACGACTAGTCATTTTGATTTTAATTTTCCATTCAGGTTTCTCCAATGCTTTAACCATGAACCTGGTTTCCATAGCAACCATTTCAGCCCCACTAGAGGAGTGGTTTTGATGAGGTACCACATTGGAAACGCTTGCGTTAGACTGCTTTTGCACAACATGGGACACATTCAGTAAAGCGTTCTTTTCTTGGCGTCCACTGTTCAAGCAATCAAAGAGCGGTTCGGCTTAACCCCTATTGATTCTAAATGTCCTGCTGTGTATTCAGCAATAGGGATCAGATCAATTTGAAAGACCACTGCTCTTGCGAGCATATCAAGGAAAAACTGCTAAATTTATGAAGCATTAAGCTGGCACTGCATCGAAGAACTTTTGTTAACCCTGGCTGTATTGTAGTCAAACCCTTTGGAGTCTGAAGGGATTTTGGGGCCCTTGAGATGTTTGGACATGCTCCGATATTTGTGCTTTTTTTCAGCTACCTATAACATATTATTCACCAACCTGTATTTGGTTGCAGGTTCCATTTCTATATTCTTAAAAGAATTCTTTATTGCCAAATGTTAAGCATTACTAAGAGAATAACAGAACTAATTTCTGTTAGATTTGAGTATATTGCTTTGTTGGCGGTACCGTTACTCTCTTATTGCAGATTCTTGGTTTTATTGTGAATTATTAGAACAGAAAGGTGTGTCTTTTTCTTTTGTCAAATTGTAATAAAGTGCTCAACCTCTGAAATAAGTCAAGGCCAAAACCAATGTAAAAGAAAAGCTATTTTTTTAAAGCATTTGGAAATGTTGCTATAGTTAACACATTAAATACTTTATATAAATGCAAATAACAACATGCCATTATTTTAGTATTGTTGAATTGCATGCCCTTTCACATTGTAGAGTAATATTATGGTAATGCTAATGTATAGTACGTCAATTTATCCCCTTATAGTTTTTGCTAATATTTAGGTTGAATGATTTTCAAGCATCTGTTTATAGGTGGCTATTATAGTTCTACAAAACTACAACTTCTCAGGACCAGGCTAAAAAACCCTTTGGTTCTAACTGAAACAATAAATAGTATATTTTTAGAAGTTACAAGTACTGATGCCCCTGGGATCACGATTCCATTGTCGCTTGGCCTTGAACAAGGCACTTTAGCCATGCGATCAGGGTACCGTCATTTTGAATTACACATAAGCATATACACCAATCACTCAAACCTGGATTTAGTGATCCGCTAAAATCTTCTTATATTACATCCTGTCTGTCAAAGCTCCTGGCATAATTATCAAATAAAGAGCCACCTCAGATGAGCTCTGCCAATAATAATACCACATTAATACTAAGAGATGGAAACAGCGGATGCAGAACGATGAGTCGCTATTGTGAACTCATCACTGATTATTATATAATCGTCTCTCAGCTCATTTGCTGTTTATGTAACAGCGGTCTGTTCTCTGAAGAAACTTCTTTACCAAAGCCAGATCTACTGTTGTCTTAAGTGTTACTTCACACTCTTTCTGTTCATAATTGCATGAATAATTGAAAAACAAAAATCTTGCAGTCATCTCTGTTCCTAATGGCAATTTGGTGGATTTCTGCTGAGACTTTGTTCCTGTTAGTTTTTTTTGTGTGCATGTGCTGTTATAACACTTAAAGCAGTGTGTTTGTTTATATCAAAGCATCACCTGCCATGCTCCTTCTACAGTCTTTTTTGATAAGGGTAAATTGGAAATGTTGGACGATTGCTTGGTAATTTCAGTTGATTTCATTGTCATGGCAATTTTCCTCACAGTGTTTAAACATTATAGACAGGTTTAGCATTTTACAACCACGTGTCAATTGTGAAATGAGCCCTTTAGAGGAAATTTAAGAGTAATTGTGCCAATTAGTTCAAATCCATGATTGTTTCCTATGAGCATTTGCTGTCATAAGTACAGCATTAAGAGAGAAACGCTCAATCTTGCCAAACAATACTTGCGTTGTGAGGGAAGAGGGACGTTTGAAAATGAAACATATTGGATTTCGATCAGGTTCATAAAGGTCACAGTAATGATTGCTGGCCCCTTTGAGCTCAGGGCTGATTCAGAAGCATGTCAGATATTTTGATGGATGTCCTCTGGGTAATGCACTTGAGCAAAGAAAAATGCTGAAAAAATACCTGAGTGGTGTTGAACAAAAATATTCTGTGGAGCAGATAACTTAACCTTGGCCATCTGGAAACATAAAATTAACTTTGGTGTATTTGCGCTCTCAGTAAAAGTTGGATTGATGCACAAGCTGTTTTATTTATTATTTGGTGTGGGGAGTTTGTGTGATATCAGCCATCTAATGATGTGTCTGCTTTCTGTTAGTGGAGAAATGCATGAGCTCCATGCAGACGGGCACTCAGATGGTGAAACTGCGTGGAGGATCCAAAGGCCTGGTGCGCTTTTTCTACTTGGACGAACACAAGTCCTGCATCCGCTGGCGGCCCTCTAGGAAGAACGAGAAGGCAAAAAGTAAGTGCCATTTTTAAGGATACGTCTCCACCCCCGAATGCATTGTTTTTAATTAGTCATTTCTATCAGTGATGATGATTTATTCTGACCCTGCTGAAACTTTCAGTACTCAGATGTTGTTATTTTATAGCTTAATCATCTCCTACACTATTAAAAATAAAGGTTATAAAGGGAGTTATCACAGTAATGGTCAGGTCAGTTTTGAGAACAACTGCTTGAAATAAAAGTTTTTCTTGATGTTTTAATATTCAAAGAAGAAAAACAAAACAAAACATGAAGCTTTTTTGCAATGGAAAGTTTCCATGGATGTTAAAATGTATCCATGGAACCACAAATAGCATTATTTTTCAGAGTGCAAGACTTGTATTAATTCCTGTTCCCAAAGGGACATCTTTTTGCAGTGTTTAGCTCCAGCACTGCTAGGAAGGGATGCCTAGGATCTAGTGATCCCAAAAACATTGATCAGCTGTTTAATTTTGGGCTGGAGCCAAACTCTGCTGAAAAGTGGCCCTCCAGGAGTAGAATTACTGTACACTCTTAAAAATAAAGGTGCTTCACAATTCCATAGAGAAACCTTTCTGTCTAAATAGTTCCATACAAACTTTTAACATCTAAAGAAACCTTTCTTTTTTACAAAAAGTTATTTGTGGTGAAAGAAGGTTCTTTACATTATAAAAAGGAAAGATGGTTCTTAAAAGAACCTTTGACTGAATGATTCTTTGTGGAACCAAAAATGGTTCTTAATGGCATCGCTTGTAACAAACTTTTTAAGAGTGTAGACAACCCTGTCCTAAAAAGCACCGATGAGTCCATCAATGATACAGTATGAGTCATGTCTCATTTAAGTGTCAAGAATTTAAATTTGAAAAGAACTGTTTAAAAATTACCAATGAGTGCAGAGGTGTATTTTTGTATACGTATGTGCTCTGAAACTCAAGAGCAAACACATGTGAGAATGGGATTTGAATATTTCAGAAAGACTGAAGACTTTTATTTTAAAAAAATATAAAAAATTTAAATTATAATTTCATTTGTGATTTTTTTGTCAAAGATGGAATACTTCTGCATGTCATTCATATTTATGTCTGTTGCAGTTGATACTTTAAATATAATTGATGGCTCTAACTGTCATGTATATGACAGGAATAGATTACAGAGCCTGCATCACTTGCCTTTTCTATTTCCTGAGGGTGTCCTCGACTCGCATGAGTTATTGACATCACGCCTCACAGGGGAACGTTACTTCAGTAGCGCAGCCGATGATTCATGTCTAAATGATAGCGCTCATTGTGTCTCGCGAGGGGGGATAAAGTTCAGAGTCCCGACATTCCACTGCAGCCCAGGGAATTAATCAGCTTCTTAAGTTGACTCAATTATTCATCAGTCTTAACCGGAAAGATTGCAGTCGCCTCATTGAGCAAACATATGCACCAGTTGATTTGTGCTCAAAATACTCATTAGAGAACCTTGAGTCTTTAAGGATTCATAGAGACTCTAAATGATACCAAATATGTAGACAGTGTGCAACAATAAGATTATCTAAAGAGTGTTTGTCACCACCTCCATCTGCATTATTTAGTAGCCTACAGCAGATGTATTCTAGAAGAAATTGCACACTAATGGCACTTTACATAAAGTTTTACTTACCTAAAAGTTTTAGGTATTAAACTACAATCAAGCTGTCCTTTTGAAATTAAAAAAGAGTTGCATAACAGAATACAGACAAAAAGATGAACTACTTGTGTACGTTGCTTGTGTATGCTAAAAAACCTTTTGGCTACTTTTCTAAAGGCTTCAGCTTGTCAACAAATCATAAATATATTTGTAAAATGCCTCCATGGTCTTTCTTCTTGTGCTTCTTAAATGCACTTTGTTGTTTATCTTTCTTTCTTAACTGCATTGTTGACAATTTGTATAGTACATCATTAAACAATAATATTTAAATGGAATATGCAGAAAGCCATGACTGACCAATCAGAGTCAAGTATTCTTGAGATTAATTAACAGATATGTTGTATTTATTTGTCTAAAATCCCATTTTGATTCCTTAATACATCTTGAAAACGGGTGTTAGTTATTTGGATTGCTTGTTGCTGAGGAATGTGCTACTATAACATACTGTTCAGATGTGGCTTCTTTTGGCAAACAGGTCTAAATGAGCACAAATTGATTTAATTAAATGGTCTACATTGGTGTTAGAGAGTGTTTAATTTGAGGTAGCCATCTGCTCTTCTCATTTACATAATCTGCTCTTGGGGGAATTTATTACACATACAGTATTTGTAGCATTGGGATGTTGATGTGATGTTATTTCTTGAGAATTTTGCAACTTGGAGGAAAGTAGAATGTTAACAAACACCTCAGGATCACAGCATAAATGTCATTTCCTTCTTTAACTTCCCTGTGCCAATTGCAGTGCTTTTGCTTTTTCTCCTTACAGTCTCAATCGACTCTATTCGGGAGGTGTGTGAGGGGAAGCAGTCGGAGATCTTCCAGCGGTATGCCGACGGTAGCTTTGATCCCAACTGCTGCTTCAGCATCTACTATGGCGAGCACATGGAGTCTCTTGACCTGGTGTCAGGTACAGGGGAAGAAGCTCGCACCTGGATTACTGGCCTTAAGTACCTTATGGCTGGCATCAGCGATGAAGACAGTCTGGCCAAGCGACAACGCACTCGTGACCAATATCCTTCCTGACTAATCTCCCATTCCAGAAACTATCTGTCTTACTATTACTCAGAATTCTAGTAAACTAGGAAACATCCTAGTAAACTAGGAAACACATTGAAACTGTCAGAAGAGTCTGATTCTCTGCAGGAGTGTTCGATATTGACAAGAAATATTGTTTTAATTCACTTTAGATTTTTGGGGGAAATTTATAATTAAACTATGTCTTGTTCAATTAAACAATATTTTAATGCCAGGACCTTGGCTTATTTAGGCCTGTCATTTATAAATAAATGTGACACTAAAACTGCCAGTGGGTGGCAGCACGTCTCAATCTTAATGAGTGATTCATTCATTCATATGATTTGTTCGAAACAGCTATTTCATGTAGAAACAAACCTAATGGCTGTCTTTATAAATGGATTTATGAATCACAGACTCATTCCCAAACAGATCCATTCAGGGACTAACCACTACAACCACAAAATATTTTATTATCACATTCGCTCACATATGCTAATATTTCAGGGGGGGAAAACAGCTGACACTTGCAGGAGTGATGTTACTTAACTATATTATATATTTAACAAATCTAAAAAATAAAAAACCATACATGGATAGTTTCTGCTTTTTTTGAATTATAGGTTAATTTTACTGAATTCTATTCTAATAAGCTTCATAACACATTAAATGCTTTTGGACTCTCAAGACATGTTTTTGTTTGTTTTCTACAAAGAGAGTGGCATACTTTACAATAAATATTGCACACTCCTAATTCCCTGTTAGGGAAACTACTTTGAAACTTCACGCTTCTTCTATTTTAGTTAGTATTAGTGAACATTAGAATGTGAATGTATCTATTCATGCTAAACTACTATTTTTTGGAGAAGTTAATTGTTACTTAAAAAGCTACACAGTTTTCACAGCATCTATATGTGTTTGTTGTTAGTGCAGGTGTTTTACCATTGTGTTCTCTCAGACCCTTAACTCTACCCATCAAATGGCTGAAGCAGACATTCACAGAGGCTGATAAGAATGGAGACGGCTGCCTGAGCATCAGTGAAGTGCTTCAGCTCCTGCACAAGCTTAATGTCAACCTGCCCAGACAGAAAGTCAAACAGATGTTTAAGGTGAGCCATTATGATCTGCTTCTCGCTTTAAGGATAGTGGTATTGGTTAATAATAGCCACCTGCCAAATCAGCTGTTAAACATACAATATCTGGAAAGTTTCCGCAAACAGTTTGAAGACTGAATACTTAATCAGCATCTTTACTGTATACATACATACTGTATATACATACTTAAACCATCAGTATATGTTGTGCCTTTTCTTAGTCTGGTCACGTTATAGTTTATTCTGATCAAAAACCGCCCACTTTTACAGGAAGTTGCCTGTTTATTATGACTGACATGTAAGGTGACCAACAGTTTACTTTTTACATTGTTAGATGCTGTCAAAAACAGCAGAAAGATTTGATCCTGAAACGTTTGACCCAGACTACACCAAAGTGTTTAGATCTTTTCAAAATCTCTTTACCAGATCCAATTAGAAGATGCTAAAAACTTCAGATCATTCCAAAAAGATGTTTAACCATTACCAACCTATGCATCCTAGCACCTGTAAATCAGATTAGAGCTTAGCATTTTGAAAAAGCCTATTTTGTTTGCATGCATGTGCATGAGACAGTTGTCCTTTATGATCTACAATTATGCTACTTTGAATATTAATACACTGCTGTCTGTCTTCAAGTCATTGAAGGTCTTTGCAGAAAGATTTGTTTTTTTTTTTCTGGGCCACACCATGGCATGTATGGCTCCACTCTGCTCCATTTTTCCAGTCCGTCTGGATTACTGTGTGTGAGTATGTGGTTGAGACCTCACATCAGCTGTTTGCAGGTCGCTAAGCTTCACACTTCATCAGCGTCCACCCCATCTGCTGTAAATGGACACAGATGGCCTTTAGTGTAAGACACAGTAAACCACAGGGGGGCAATCTGGCCCTGCTATCCAACAACAGAGTGTGATGTTGAGTGTGTTTTTCACCTGAAGTCTTTGGCCCTGATTTCTCTGGCTTAACCTCACAAACAACCTGTGTGATTCTCGGCACACTGTGTTCTGGGATTTTATCTATTTTTCTTCATCCTTACTAATTAAAAAAACGAATTTCATTATTAATTAACAAATACAGTTTAAATAATAATATATTGGTTGAACTGGTATATTGGTTTAGATACCTCAGTCTGATATACTCAGAGGAAGTGATGTTCGGCTCCTCGGAGGGAGCTCTTCTGAGCAGCTTCAGTGTTTGTGACCTGTTTTCACACTTCTCTCCATAAAGCAGCAATTCTCAGGCGCTTAGCTCCGGGTTTATTACATCCTCCACGCCTCGGCTCACCGCAAGCCTTTATGTGTGTGTTTGACTCAGCAGCTCTTCGGATCAGTGCCGGCGTCTGAGCCCGGGATTCACTGAGCTGAGAAAACACTTTTGGGCTCTTATGGGCGGAGAGCTGCAGGAGATGTGGATGCGCTGTTGTTTTCTAGGGTTTGACTTCTCAGCGTGGTGGGGGTTTAATTGTGACAGTGAGTTTCTGCTGTTGAATGAGCCATTTCTGCAGTTGATTGAAGAGCTGCTAGTTTATCTTCCATCATAACCAGTGATCAGTGACTGAAATCCAGCTTTAGCAAGCAAATCTACCCGTAGCTGTGCATTATTGTTTTACAGAAGTTCAACTATAAAATTCAGTTTTAACTAAAATTGTTACAGTTCATAAACCTTTTGAGCTTTTTTTTTTTTTTGAGAAATCATATCTTTTATAAAGCAGTGGTATATATGTGCAAAGTATGTTTTATGTATTGTGAATATGTGCTGAAAGTGATAACAGTTTATCTGCATGAAACATCTTTAAAAAAAAAAAAGCCTTTTTATTGTCTGCCTCAATTGAAGTGTTTGATGACCCAATAAAACTAGCTATATTAAAATATTACTACATCAACCAATTAATGACTTTCATGTAAAGGCAAAATATTTGCTTCTCCTTAAATGTTAATGTTGTTTATTATTTATTAATATAATATAAGGACATAATAACACCCTTTGGAGTTTTCCATGTCATTGATCTCAATCTCATTGTTTCTTCATCACTGGTCTTTAGGAGGCAGACACTGATGACAACCAGGGCACTTTGGGATTTGAGGAGTTCTGCTCTTTCTATAAGATGATGTCAACGCGGCGTGATCTGTACCTGCTGATGCTCACCTACAGCAACCATAAAGACCACCTGGACACAGATGACCTCAAACGCTTCTTTGAGACTGAACAAAAGGTGAGGTGTGCTTTGTGGGCAAAATCCACTGCATGATAAAAAGGCAGCAGATACCATGAAGCATCTGGTGTGTGTGTTGTTTTCATGTCCTCCTTTTTAACTCAGGCATATAATTTGATAAACTTGATGAAAATATGTGTCCTTTCATAGGCGCTTTCCCCAGCATTTTGGAAAGTCTGTCCTCACACAATCTCATATCTCCTCTTTCATGGTTTTGAAGAACAGCTAAAGGCGGCAGCTTAAGCTTTATTTGAATTTTTATTAGTCGCCTGAAACACAAATACTACATTAACAGGTCATTCACACTGAAAGATTAAATATACACTTACAGTGTTTAAAAAAAAATCATGAATGAGTGAACTTGTTTACACATAATAATTTTTAGACACGAGGCATGTAAAGCTCTTTTTGGAATACATTTGGGAAATTGTGTGTGCATCACATATTGTCTACTGAGGAATCAAGTGATTATTATTGCTTAAAAAATTAATAAGAAGACAGTTGAGCACACATTAAGCGTGAGTACTTTTTTCAGCTCCTCCATATTTGCCGACATTGAGGACCATGGAAAATTTGTGCTTTTGATAAAAATTTACAGCACATCAGTGAAGGTGAGGAGGTGATAAAAATGCTGTGGATTTGTTATGCATCAACTACCTATTAACATTTTTCAGCTTTATAAATTATTTATAAAAACAACTAAGAAATTATTGTATGTTAACATTTATTACATTTCTATGCACATATTTTGAAAAATGCCTCTGGCAACTGATTTGTGATTTAAAATGAAATCATAATGAACTTACAGTCGTCTCGAGTGAATTGATATGTTAACAAGTGTGAATATTATCCTGCTGTTCATTAACCTATGTAACCTCATTTGCAAAATCACCTCTAGTGGTACATTTTCATATTACTTTAGACTCGCAAATCACAATATGTTTGATTCAAGTGGTGTTTCAAGAAAGTGGTTGATAGAACGCTGCTATGTTTCAGGCGGTCATTAAAATCTCATTACTAGTTGAAATTCAGCAATGTAAAGCACTAGCATGCTGTCGAATTAAAATTAAAAACGCAAAACGCCCACCACGAACCATATAGAATTAGAAAATAAGCATTTCAAGCAAATGGTGTCACCTTTTCTTCATGATAACACTGCAGTCACATTTGCCTCCAGTAGTTACTAGCACAAAAAAGTGGCCCTCATGAAACGGCATCGTTAGTTTCTTAATGGACTGAGAAAAACAAAGCTGAGAACAAAGTGGAGCAATCCATTTAAGTTCCAGGAGCAGCTCATCATCAACGAGAGTGTTGATGTACTGGCGATTCAGTATCCGCAGCTGGCAGGGTCCCGCCGCCCCCCGCTGCATTAGCTGGAGGAAAGATCTGACACTGATTGGCGTGGATAGGAATCTCATTGACTAATCAGTCCATTTAAACGGCAGCTGTCGGGCGTCACAATCGGACTCCAGAGCGGAGATGGGCTAGCTGTGTGAGCATGGCTCCCTGTGGTCTTATTTATCACATATTTCATATGTAATATGAATAAAAATGTAGCTTTGATATAATTAGATGGCTGTTTAGTAGCTTTTTTGAATGCTTGTAAGGGTTTAATCGTTCACCTGTTCATCTTTCTTTATTGTTTGTTTGTGTTTATCAGATGACAAATGTCTCAAAGGAGCACTGCCTCGAAATTGTGGCCAAGTTTGAGCCTTGTCCTGAAAACCAGACATTGGGTGTCCTGGGTATTGACGGTAGGCACTTCTTATTTATTAAATTGTTAGACTTTATTTTGACATTCTACTAACTTTTAAGTAACTTTGTAACTACTGTTCTCATTGATTCACAACTATATGTCTACTAACTCTCAGAGTAGACTGTTAGGGTAGGTTTAGGGTTAGTAGAGTAGGTTGACATATGCTTGCAACGTTTCTGATATGTTTCTGGTATGCTGTACTGTATGTTGTGGACCCATCAAAATAGAAGATATTTAGCAGTCTACTAGAACTCTAATGACATGTGGCTGCAAAGTAACTTACTGTTAGTAGAATGTCTGAAGTGGACTATCCAAATAAAGTGTTACCTCTACAATGTATTAGCTGAAAATTTCCTTTATAAGAGGTCCAGGGACTTCACATGGTGCGATCACATTTACTGTCAGTAGAAATCCATGCAATGTCCATGCAAAGCTTTAATATCTTCATTTTACAAACATTAATGTACATTTATTACACTACATGTTGTGTTTTATTACGTTAGCACTGAGTTACAGAAAACTGATTAACTCTGTGTGTTTTTGACAAATTTGATATTTTTCTCTATTTTGTAACCATCATGGATTTTTTATTTAATTAATTTATTTTGAAAACACAATTTACATTCACCACTATATAACTTTAACCAACTGTGATGACCTCAGAAATGTAAAAAAAAAAATAGTTTGAAATAGTAAGATGCCATATTGAATGATTGAATGAAAACAAGGCTGAAATAGAATTACAGCTATGTTTCCATCTATATATTCTAATTAAACGTGCACAAAATTGAAATATCGCCACAAAATAATCACTTCCTGATAAACTGACACTAAATATCTCTAACCAGGATAAGCCACTGAATATAATAATTTTCAAATATAAAGTACTTGTGCTTCAGAGCGAGCAGATGAATTGATCAACAAGATGAAGTCAAAGGCTAGTAAAGTTATCCTGTCTCAAAAAGTCATGACTTCTTTGATTCACATGGAGAAATTCATTTGGCAAATGTGTTTCCATTGTAGGTTATGTGCATTTTTTCTCTTATTGGATAAAAAGTTTATCCTACTCAAATATGTGCATTTTTTTTGTGCACATTTTTTGAATGTATCTTATTTTCAAGTTTTATTTTACCACCATGTCAACAACAACAACTGACACTAAAAAATTTGCATTGCCACTGGCAATTTTTATGAACCACATTGAATTTTGTTACTGGTGATGAAAATCAAGCTACAACTGTAATTCACAGTCACTTCTCACTGTACCACGCAGGTTTTACGAGTTACATGCGCAGTCCTGCGGGGGACATCTTCAACCCTGAGCATTACGAGGTGAACCAGGACATGACGCAGCCTCTCAGTAACTACTTCATTGCTTCCTCCCACAACACCTACCTTATGGGCGACCAGCTTATGTCCCAGTCGCGCGTGGATATGTATGCCTGGGTACTGCAGGCCGGCTGCAGATGTGTGGAAGGTGAGATTGGCCTGATTTTCCAGGGTCTATTAACACTTGACCCTATAGAGAAATTTGGTGTATATATTACAGTGCAAATGATTATGAATCAATGTTTTATTGTAATTGTATTTTTTTTTCTTAAATATGATTTAGTTTTGTTTAGAAATACAATGGAAAAAGTGAGTGATTAATTAAAAATGCATTTTATACACTAAAAATAACCTTTTTTATCATCATCCTTCAGTGGACTGCTGGGACGGACAGGATGGAGAACCAATTGTACATCATGGCTACACCTTGACTTCCAAAATCCTCTTTAAAGATGTTATCGAAACCATCAACAAATATGCATTCATCAAAACACAGTAAGAGACTTCTGCTGCATCAGAAAGTAACTGATACAGTAGATATTATTTGACTGAGATATAAACAGCTGGTTAGTGTCATAAGCCAGACTTGTGACCTTTTTAAGACACACTTGTACAGTATATATTTAGAAACTTTTTACATGCATTTACATGTATATTTAGTTTATTTTCTATATAATTACATTTAATATATAAACACAACATATGTTTTTAAATATATAAATCCAAGTGTGTGTATTCACATAGATGTAATAAATATACACAGTACACAGTCATGCTGTATATTATGTACAGAAAAACTCATTTTGGTTGCAACACTAAAAACACTAAAAATATGTATTACTATTTTAGTTTTTTTTTTTAGTTGCTTTTAGTGAATTCCCTTACTATATGACATTATACAGTACGTAGCTTTAACCACCATGCTTTCATTTGCTATCATTTTCACATTGATCTATGTCTTCAGATATTTTGACATTGCAGAAAATAGTGGTGCAAGTTTTTTTTTATTCTTTGAAAGAGGAGTCTTCTAAAGAAAACTATTTCTCTGCAGTCTGTTTGAGCTTTCCTTTAGGTTTCAGTCCGGAAGGTTTATATTGTCTGACCACTGCCAGCAAAGGACAGTTAATTCTAGCCCGCAGTCACATTGTGTTTGTAATATCCCAGTCTCACAACAGCTCTATTGAGCAGTGGAGGTCCAGGAGTGTGTGAACGTGTGTGTCCATATGAACATTTCACACTGACAGCATGTTTCCTCCATCGGTATTACTTTAAGGTGTTGTTGCTGCTTACGGTGATAATCCAATAAAGCTGCATGCTGTCAAGGGTTTTTGAGGGTCGCAGTAAAAAATAAGCTATTTTTAGACAATATATCTCATACGTATGTCGGATGTGATATGTGTCTAATATGTGTATTTAGCTTGTCACTTGAGCTTGTTTAGGTATAAACTGCAATGTTAGCAAAAGTGCACATTTACATCAGTATCTGTCATTATCCGGAGCTGTTTTTCACTTGTGGATTACATTTCAAGGTTTCTCATAACAAAAATAGTCTGTACTTTCTACAAATAGAGTATGAAATAAGACCTTAAATCACTGAAAATAATAATTTCTTAACCTTCAGAATGATTGTTTGTCCACCTCAGACAGAAAACAGCTAAATATGAATTATTCTATTTAATATTTGACAGAATAATATGCCCTGAATATTTCTGAATGAGACACTTTGACCTATTGCGGTGGATCTGTAAATGTGTCTTGTGGACAATCTTTCCTCAGGTATCCAGTGATTCTGTCTATTGAGAATCACTGCAGCGTCCCTCAGCAGAAGAAGATGGCTCAGTATCTGACTGAAGTGTTTGGTGATAAACTGGACGTGTCTTCCATCCCTGCCGACCAGTCTGGACTAATGCCTTCACCTGAAGCCCTAAAAGGCAAAATACTCATCAAGGTAACCATCTTCACCTTTATTCATCAGCACTATGGAACAAGTCTGGTGTCTTTTTTAGTTGATGATCGGAGGTAGTAATGATGTAAATCGGCTTGCGTGATGTAATTGAACTAAAATTACAAATATAAAAAAAAAACAATATTTTAGTAATAATACAATAATGAATGCACAACTATAGATATTTTAGTACCATTGCATTTAGGTTTTTGTCCTTTTTTAGTACAGTTGCTGGCCTTTCTCTATCAGAAAACCTTTTAGAGCAGCAAAATAGTACAGTCTTAATGATATAAAATCTATTTGCTGAAGTGCAGCCCTCTCCTGTGCTTTTAATAAAGTGTGAGGGTTGAAAATTGGGCCGTAGATGGAGCAGCTCGGCAAGCGTGTTGGCGCTATAATTGGAAGACAGACTGGCATTCCCACCAGAGAGTGAATCCTGAACTGCAAACTGGGCCAGCCGGTGGTATTGACAAATTGCTCGGCACGTGGCTACCGGGAGTCCAAAGAACAGACCGTGTGTTTGAAAAAACACTCGCATTGCAGCTCAGTCACTGATTTTGCCTGAAGCGTGGCTTTGTTACTATTGAGGCGGGCACAGATTCTGAAGACTTTTTTAAAATACTTTAAATTTAATGACTCAAAACTGCTTAGACATTCATTTTACACTGTCTGCCAATGCAACATCAAAGCCGATAATAGTAGAAAACAACAGCACATGCTAAAATCGAATTACTTTTTGAGGTCATACATTGTTTGATTGATTAACTGCCATTGATTAACCCATTTCTGTCATCTATCGCTGGCCTCTTGCTGTTAATGTCCCTGTCAATGTCAGTGCTGTACTTCCTCAGTCAGTACATCAGAGTGCTGTTCTGTGCCGGTTAATCATAGCGTTTACTGATAAAGCAGTTTTAAGTGGCGATGGGTCCCCTTGGTTGTAATTGTCTTGAAAGATGTTAGTGCTAGAAGACCCTAGGGCCAGGAACATTCCTTATTCAAGTATAAAAATGCAGACACAGATGCATTGAGCATTTTTACAAAAAGAAAACTCAGTACTCAAGGGGACGATAGTGTTTCCTTCAAATGTCTACATGCCAGCAGACCAGACATGTTCTTATTCAGGTTGGAGCTATAAATACATTTATAAAAAAACTAGCTCGCTCAGCAAGATTTTCCTGAAACTGTTGTTTTGCCATGACAGTATAGTTAAAAACAGACTACAGAATAAAACTTGTTACAATAATGATTGCAATACTGAGAATACAGTGAGATGAGAATTAATTAGTTAAAGCATTTGGGAATTGTCACCCAAAACTTTTCAGTTTCTATATGAATAACTTTTCACATTGGAATCCCAAGTATTTGGTAACACTTTAGTGAAGAAAGAGTCCAAAAAAGAGAGAAAAAAGATAAAAAATTATCATAATACTGATAATGTATGTGATGCAAAAGACTGCATATTTCCTATCCTATGAAAATCATTTTGCAATATTATTTGTAATGATCAAAAAGCAGCGGTCCACACTTTTTAAATTTATTTTTTATTTTTTTATGGTCAAATTTCATATCCATAAACATAAATTCTCAGGAAAAAAATCCATGTTTTATAACATTTAAAAATGAAGTGAAGCTTTATACTGAGTACATGTTGCCCTCAAACAAGCAAAAAGCTGTACAACTTGTGTGTTCTTTAATTCTTCAATTTTCCTATGAAATTATTTATATATCCTCTAGCATTTAAAATTTTAAATTGTCTTTGTATTTTTATTTTTTAAATTTTATTGAATATATAATTTAAAAAATAGAATGGATTTGGCGCTACTGGGCATGCACACATAAATGCAGCATCACACTGTACAACAATTATTATTCCTTTATTTAATCAGGAAGTCACATTGATATAGTAACTTCCCTTCTTCCAGGGAGACCTGAATAATTTGTATTTCCTTATTGTAAAGGATAAGTTTAGGGCTGTGGTAGGTGTAGACGTTAATAAAACAAGGGTAGAAAATTAAATTAGAAAAAACAAACTTTTTGACGGGGGTCATGTGACAAGAACCAACCAATAAGCTTCATCCTTTCCCGTAACAACAACACTAAAAGCTCAGCCGAGATGGAGAAACAGTTGATCATATCTGTACAAGGATGGAAATTTTTTAAATTATTTAGTAGAATAGCTGCTGCAGGGGATCTTTAGTGCTGGAAATCCATTTATGCTTTGCTAAAAAAAATCTCCGTCTTCATGGAAAGCGCGGGTCATGTTTGCTTAGCAACGGCAGACGCCACAGGAGCGCAAGCATAGAGCGCAGACTAGTACACTCGGCTACTACTAACTTAGTTGCTTTGCAAATATATAGAAAGCGTCGTTCAGTCTTCTGAAGCACTACAGAGTTTACACTGAACTAGTGTTAGATATATAATTTGAAAACACAACTTACAACTGACGTGTTTCTGTATGTTTGCTCATAGGGTAAAAAACTGCCCCCAAATATAGATGAGAATGCAGAGGAGGGGGACGTGTCTGATGAAGACAGCGCTGATGAGATGGAGGATGACTGTAAGCTGATGAATGGAGATGTAAGTATTGTTAAATGGTGTGGTTTATTTTTTTATTTTTGGCGTAGATAATGTTTATTCACCACTGGATGTAGAAGATGAAATGGTAACACTTTATTGTATGGGTTATACCTTTTAGTTGCTTATTAGCATGCATATTACTTGAATATTCCCATTTGTGTTTATTTATTGGCTAAGCACATATTAATGCCTTATTCTACATCCCTAATCCTACCCAATACCTAAACTTAACAACTACTTTACTTACTATTAATAAACAGCAAATAAAGAATTAATTGATGGAAAAGTCATAGTTAATAGTTAACAGGCGTTACCTATTCTAAAGTGTTTCGGATGAAATCAAGTGCATTGCATTATGGGATTGACTACCACATGCAGTCTGCTCTGTTGTATACATTTGGGCAAAAGCAGTAGACAATCCATGATACAGAATAGGAAAAAAAGTAAGTAGTAAGCTGGTGAAGGAGAGATTTAATATGTTTAATTCTCATGAAAATAATGTTGCAAATGCAATACCTTTAATGGTATTAAAGTAAGTTTTCATTTTCTTAATGTGAAATAAATTAGTTTTTTATTTTATTTTTATTTGAGGCTGAAATATTACCTGGTCAAGTTATTGAAAGTTTAAATAGATTCACGCTAATCTTCAATTCTTCAGGTCGTTCTACATCTGTCATGTTCTTTTAGCAGAATGTTTCAATTGTACTTCATGCAAAAGGCTCTCAGTGAAACCTCAAAGACTTATGCATTTTAAATGAAAGCTCCTCTCTCTTAAGTGCCTTAATGTAAAAATAAAAGATGGCATTTTGGCAAGAGAATATTTGTCGAGAATTTTTCTGAGCGTGTAAAATTAGGTCAAGACTTCAGTTGACTTCATTTTGATGAATGCTTTTGACCTTCTTATTCCCTGCGAATGCTGTTACAATGCTAATTTTAAGTCCATTCGAATTCGCTTATCTCTCCCTCTCCATTTCCAGACGTCTATGAACAGGAAGCAGGCGGAAAATGTTGCAAAAAAGAAATTAGATAACCTAATGAAGGAGTCAAAGATTCGTGACCGGGAAGATCCGGACAGTTTTACCATCGCAGCCCTACCACCGTCTGGAAAACATGACAAATCACCGCTGAAGGTTAATATGCTGTACTTCTCCATACATGTCACTCCATACATGTCACTTCCTTTCCAGGAGAGGAAATTTTACCACATTTACAGACAAAATTACCACATTCACCTCTGCTTTCACAGTAATCTAGTTTCTATTTTAATGCATTTGATTTACATCAATGTATCTGAATTAATATTATTTGATATACTTTTTATTTAAATAGACAGATAGAAAATCATCATAACCTAAATAATAGTCTTACTTGTTCTCTTACATTTACATACTCATTTAAACTCTTCAGCAAGTACTCTAATTAACTTAGTTTTGTCCTTGTATAGATGTGTGCTGTGTGGTTATTTAAGGACTGACTCAAGGCTTATCCAAATAAGACACGGGATTGCACACAGAGGGTTTTTTTTTCAGCAGGTGCCCCACCACCGTCCTTGACGGCCCGTAGAGATACATGCAATCATGCTTAAATTGGCCATATGCTATACATTTATAGCATTTTCCCCCGAAGTCCACCCTCTCCTTGACACCTCGAATTAAACAGTCTCTTTCATGTACCCTTACAACTAAAAATATTATAGCTAATCATTGTACCTGCAAGAAAAATGCTGCTTTCCATGATAAGTCCCATATACTGTAGATTTTGAATGAATAGGTTGCTGTCGCCACCTAGTGATTGTTGTGTCAAAGAATAAGTCTGTTACAGAATTTATCTCATATTTGATATACAAAAACATGCCTTGTGTCATATACATATATGTATTTTTTTCTTTTTAAGACATGTTATTAGTAGATATAGAGTGACAACTGATATTTATGTATTTATTTTAAGTATCTGCTGTGCAGCCCATAAAGCTGTCGATGTTTTACATTCCATTCTATTAGAATTTCGCCTTACTCTTTCAGCCATATAAATATCAACTGCAAACAATTGCATATTTTTGCTTTTTTTACACACTCCTCCACTTGAGTCTGAATTACAAAAGCCTTTCTATTCCAATTATATTTGGTATACTTATATACGTATATATTCCTGTCCATATTTTCAATGAAGTGCGTCTTTTTTGAATACAGGGCAAAGCAGAAGACAGCACTGACACTGGAGACGAGGCCAACGCTGGTGGCAACAAACGTATGGGTAGATCTTTTATGGGCGGCTTCTCCAAACGCAAGGTAGTTTTACATACAGTACATATTATTACACATATGGGCCCATACAAAACCAAACAATGTTTCCTCCCAACAGCACAACATGCTGCACACACTGAAAAACACATCTGTCTTCTGCCTTTATCAATTATTCATACTGAATAAATGATTAATAGAAATAATAATAACATGTATACAGCTCTCTGGAATACTACATTCAGCTGTGTAATACATTTGGAGTTTATTATGTTATTTGTGACATGTTCACCGTTCACTGTAGAAAAAGACAAGTAAACTGAGGAAGTCCTCCAGTTTTGAGGACACGGACACGGATCAGGAGAGCTCAAGTGGGGCATCTAAAGCACCAGTGCATCACAGCAGGTACTGTTAGGATCACTTATGGTGTGTGGGTTTAGATCATTAGTCATGATATTTTATGTTTCATCATTGATGTCTGTAACTGCAATCCATTTTAACAGAAAGAAAAAAACAATGAAGTTGTCAAGAGCCCTTTCTGATCTGGTATACACGAAATCTGTGGGCACACCAGACTTTGAGGCACAAGGTAAGAAAATATGCATCCTGTGAGATTCAGAATTATGAAGTTGATGTAAAATGTAAAGTCAAGTCTCCTTTATTTACCACTTTATACAAGACTGTGTCAAAGCAGCTTTACAGTATTAAATAGGAAATATTTTCTCAATAACTCAAGCGGAAAATAACAAAGAGTAATTTTTCAGTCAATGCATTGATGATTCAGTGATGTCATTGTCCAGTTTAGCTCTCTTCCAACAGTGTCACAATCACAATTTAATTTTCTTTATATTATAATATTAATATTATTTTATTTATTTAAATCTGCAGTTTTAAAATGTTTCTCTTAATTTTAAATTGCTTTTAAAACAAAAATGTATATAGCGGGTGTGTTTATTGTTTTTATTTGTAAAGTGATTTATTATGCACATTTTATATTTTTCAAATGAATAAACTGATTCTTACTCTGATTATTACTCATCCTTCATATGGTTCCATCTGGTCAGCTCTGATCAGTTGAAATGTGCCAGTGTATGTTTTCCCATCTGACGTGTTTGTTGCACTGCAGCGGGCAGCAGCGGTTGGCAGGTGTCCTCAATGAGCGAGACCAAGGCCCATCAGTTAATGCAGCAGAAGCCGGTGCAATTCATGCGATTCAACCAGCGCCAGCTCTCGCGTATCTATCCCTCCCCTTACCGCGTGGACTCCAGCAACTTCAACCCACAGCCCTTCTGGAACGCCGGCTGCCATCTGGGTATGCCAATCCACCCACAAACAAATATTTATGTTTAAGGGAGAAATTAAGAATAAACAGTATGTCTGAAACATACTGGGAACCTGCTGCTCACTGCCACACTCTAGTATTTTAATTTAATATGAAAATGGTTCAATTCTTGGAAGACACTACTGGATTAACAGGAATTACTAATCATAAGAAGGGTACATTTTTGTTATGACTTCAATTGCCTAAATGGCCCCTAACACCAGAGATATGCTTGTAAATATTCATCGTAATAGTCATTGAATTTTGATGGTTTTTATACAGTGGCTTTGAACTACCAGACAGAGGGCAGAGTGCTGCAGCTCAACAGAGCCAAGTTTTATTGCAACGGCAACTGTGGTTACATCCTGAAACCTGCCTGTATGTGCGAAGGTGAGTTCCTAAATTTGCTAGTACATTTGTTTTTTTGATCACTGATGTTGTACCTCTGTCTGTTTTAGTGTCTCCCTGCTTTATATTATGCTAACACGTAAAACATCTATATATAATTCAGTCAAATTAGTTTTAATGCATTACTTATGCCCTGTTATGCACCTTATAATGCATTGTATGATCCCATGAAAATAACAACACTTATAATACATAATACTTATCTATGTCATTGTTACAATTTCAGAAAATATAACGCACTAAAACACATGACAAACTTTCAAAGATTATTATATTTGCATTATACAGAAAGGCCATAAATAAATTGTTACCCAGATGTTGTTATAATTCATTGTATATAACATATGATGCATAAGTAAGCTGTTGTTACTGTCATTTTTAAATATATATATTATATTATATTGTTAATTTAACACCAAAAAATCATTATAAAACAATGTTTACATAAAGAAAAAATATTTTTGTCAAAGAAATAAAGAACAAGAAAATAAACAAGAACAGGGCATTTAGATAAAGTCAAGTAATATAGTCAAGTTAAACAATAATTCACAAACTCAGACTTTATAAGTCTATCTTTGTGAATCTGTAAGTGTATTTGTGAAGCAAGCTGAATTTTGCAAAGAGTTGTCGATGTTATGATAGGATTATGGAATTGTAAGAATTTTGCATTTCCTTTGTTTTTGCAGGTTCCTTTAATCCAATGGTTGAGGATCCTTTACCAGGGCTGTTGAAAAAACAATTGGTTCTTAAGATTATCAGCGGCCAGCAATTACCCAAGCCTAAGGACTCCATGCTGGGTGACAGAGGAGAGGTAAATCGAGACTACTACAAAACTACTCGGTTACGTATTGTAGGGAACGGAGATGTCTCGTTGGTGACCGGCGAATAGGAATCTCGCTACGAGATGCCAAAACAACTCTGCGTCATAGGCGGAGTTTCACATTTTTGCCTGGGGGGGCAGCTAAGTTACCGGTAGACCACGAACTCAGTTTTTTTTTTTTTTCGTGTACATACAGTTTACCATATTTTCCACTTTCAATTATTTGTAGCCTTTATAATTTATTCTTAAATCAAAATACATTTAAAATTAACAATGACTGGTAGGCTACACAAAAAGTGGAATACAAACCAGAAGAATCCGCCTATTTTTCCAGTAGGGAAAGATCGGTCTTGAGTTCGTCTGTGCATCTTGCAATATTTGAGGAAAAGTGGCGACAGCGGCGGTGTGATTAGAACGTTCAGTGCATCACGTCATTACCGGCTGAATTTAAATCTGCTCTCGCGCTTTTGCTGGCGCAGAGCCAGATCGGACGCGCCGACCGCTTGTCATATTATCACAAATATGAAGTGTTTTCAATCATGTACTGCTAATTGTAGCTTTCATACATTTAAAAACACATAAGTACAGCAAAACCATACATTTATAGTTTATAATATACACGCTGATGTCTATAGAAACGGCAATAATGATCCTTCCAAAAATAATCTGACGACATGTTTTATTAATAGTATATACAGATCGTGTATACTATAACGTTTATTCTTCTCTTCTCCCTGTTTACCGGAGACTAACTTTACGTGTTTCGGGAGAAGAGGATGAATTTTCGTGTTGTAAATTTCATTGCAAATTCATGTTTGACAAAATTGATTGGCTCTGGTCTGGGCCTGGCCCCCCCTAAACTCCGGCTATGCTTTTTTGCATTTTTAGACATTACTGTTTTTTTGGCCCCAAAAGCTGATTTTAAAGGTTTCCTGGCTTTGGAACAGTTGGGTCTGTAGCTACTGTAAACCTGACACGCTCATATGCCTTACAATCTGTGTTCCACCACACATCCTACAGCCTATATAGATTAATGGAATGTATATACAATCAGCTCACGTAAAAGCAAACATAAGGCGTATAGGTTATATTACCAAATTATGATGTTGAATTAATTTAAAAACAAAATTCACAACCCTTTTCAAACAAGCTTTGTGTGACTAATTATTATTGCATTTATAGAGCAATTCCAGAATTCATAATTCATAATTCAAGTGCCATAAGGGCATATGAAGATGATAATCAGTGGCACCAGGGAAGGCACCAAATGTTTTATATTTCATATTGGCTATGTAGAATAATATTGTTTTATATAGTTTACGACGAGAAATAAAAAAAATTAACAGCCAATTTTAAAGAAAGTGGAGTGTTCCTTAAATTGGATTAAATGGGGAAAAACTGAAATGTCACTGAATCTGCTGATAAAGTATTGACCTGGGAACTTCCCACTAGTGTAGTGTGATTTACGGAGGTGTCCACAATCCCTGTGTGTAAAGTGAGACTGCAACTGCTAAAGATTGGTATCAAATGTCATCAGATGAAAGCATTACATATGTTATGACTGATAGGTTGTCTTCAAGCTTCAAGGTAAACTTCAAGCTCTGACATCACATAGCCAGCCCATGAAACAACAATGGCAGCCCCTAAGGATGCAGTGTTTATGTAAGTGGTACACTAAAATAAAAGGTATAATAGCTTCTCTTGCCTTATCCACCATTTTTCCCTCTTCCATTTCCCTCAAATAAGCAAGGAAAGCACATTTGGCAATAGAAATTATTGTACATGAGCATAAGCCCCGTATGGTCTGCTTGTTTAAATCTAGCTAGTTCCTACAAAGAATGCTACAAAGTCATCATTTGAGGTCATGACTTTCAGGCTCAAAAACCTGCCTGAAATGCATCAATACTCTCCAGCTGCAGCCACGTGCCAGTAAGGTCACAGCTTTGGTAGAACAGAAATTCATGCCAGAAAGAGTGAAAGACCTGTGGTCTGTCTTCAATTACGAACATGGGTAATTGCTCTAGTGGCTTTTACTGAGAAAATATCATCCACGCCACCATTTTTACACCATTTTAGTCATCCACCATTTTCATACACTCCACCTTCCTCTTCACAAACGGCTCTAGCTCTGAATGTGTGTTTCAAGGGTAATCTTGTAGCTTCTGTGAAGTGTTTGCCAATCTCACACAACCCATAAATCAAGACATTCCTTTTACCCTGAAGACCGCACTTTCATTGTCTAGTGTTAATCCTTTTTTATGGATATTTAGCAAGATGATCATAAAAAATAAGTAATGTAATATAACAAATGCATCTGGCATCATAGCCTAGATTGAAGTTTGGGCTTTTTTTTGTTTGCCATCTCCTAGCAAGAGAGAGGTACTTTCCAAGTTAAAAAGACACAAGACCAACACACACACACACACCCCACACCCCTCCTTTGACTATAGTGGTGCAATGACGATAATTTGCAATAATACAATATACTGGGTGTTATAAATTGCCTTCTGTGGCAAAAAAAGAACACGAAAACAAGAGGTAAACTCAAGGTAAACAAGCTTTAAAAGAGGTGTTATACAAGACAGGAAGAAATGCACAACATCGACATACATTACTGGATGCTATAGACAATAGAAAACACAATGCTTAAGTAATAAACATAAACGAGATAACTAAACAAACACATTAGAACTGAATAAACTGATAAGGAAAGGAAAAACAGGAACAGAAACAAATATGGGCATACAAGAGGTAAAGCTAGGACACAGAGCCAAACACAACACTGCTGAATAAGCATAACACTACGCTGTGAAGATATAAAAGCCACATAGCTTTACATGTGTACATTACATTTGCTTTTCAAGTACATTTTTGTTCAAGTGTTTCCTGACAAGTTCATATTTGTGAAATCTGTGATTAAATCATAGTGACAGGATCTTACTTAAGCACATCTGGATATCCTTTAACTTCAGCACAGGCAGCTTTGATTACCAATTACATTTTAAATAGAGTGTCACAAAGAATAAATATCAAAATTACATTCTTTAGTGTCAAATTTCAGGAGAAACTGCATGTAACACAGCATGACCAATAAAATAGCTAAATAACCAGGTATAATTTAATAAGAAGCTAACAGATCGCACAAGATAGCACAACATGGAACAGACTGAAAAATTAAACATAAGCAGACCACATGTTAAATATACAAACAGGAAATCATTTTAGTTGTTTACTAATGGCAGAACCAGAAAAGGTACAGGATGCCTCGCCAAAATTTAAGTTGCTATTTTTTATTATTTTATTGAAGGAAGCATGTAATTTCAGCTTGTCTTGTTTGCCACACTCTTAATCTGCTGCAAATCAGTCCAAATAAGGCTCCAGCCGTCATAGACGGTGACGTCATGACTGCTGGGGCTAGAAAGCCCAGGTGCACTGCATCA
>JAUCNO010001851.1:14968049-14978135 GCA_032353835.1 Enteromius viviparus
TGGTTACACGATCGGGTCCCGAGATGGGCATGGCACCGTGGCGCTCTCCGGATAGGCGTTTCCCCGGAGTGTCGCCGCTTTTTCAGTCCGTGGGACAATCCTGCTTTTCTCCGGGTCGGGGTACCCCTCGGGCAGGTCTCCAGGCATGTCGTGGTGAACACGGATGCCTCTCTCACGGGCTGGGGTGCCGTATGCAACGGGCAAGCAGCTTCGGGTCCCTGGACAGGCGTCCGTCTGCTGTGGCATATCAACTGCCTCGAGTTGTTAGCAGTGTTCCTGGCGCTGTGTCATTTTCTTCCGATGCTGCGTCACAAACATGTGCTGGTCCGGACGGACAACACAGCGGCCGTAGCGTACATCAACAAACAGGGTGGTCTACGCTCCCGCCGCATGTCACAACTCGCCCGCCATCTGCTCCTGTGGAGTCACAAGCGACTGAAATCGCTGCGCGCTATTCATGTTCCAGGGTTACTCAACCGTGCAGCCGTTCAGCTGTTACGGCAGTCCACCCACCCTGGAGAATGGCGCCTCCACCCCCAGGCAGTCCAGCTGATTTGGAGTCATTTCGGCGAGGCCAAGACAGAAACCTCTTTGCTTCCCCCGAGTCGACTCATTGCCAGATGTTTTACTCCCTCCGCGCAATCCCGGAGAACGCTCGGCAGGGACGCACTGGCATGCAGCTGGCCTCCGGGGCTCAAGTACGCCTTTTTCCCCAGTGAGTTTTATCGCACAGACACTGTGCAAAATCAGGGAGGACGAGGAACAAGTTCTGTTGGTAGCGCCACACTGGCCCTCCCGGACATGGTTTACGGACCTCACGCTCCTCGCGGCAGCCCCTCCTTGGAAAATCCCCTTCAGGAGAGATCTTCTCTCTCAGGGGATGGGCACCATATGGCACCCGCGCCCCGATCTTTGGAATGTATGGTTCCTGGACGGGACGCGTCAGATTTCTCCGGCCTTTCCAGCGCTGTTGTAGAAACCATCTCTCAAGCGCGAGCCCCCGCTACGAGGCGCGCTTACGCGCAGAGATGGACTCTGTTCGCTGACTGGTGTTCCTCTCGCGGAGAGGACCCACAAAGATGCGCGATTGCAGTTGTGCTTTCCTTCCTGCAAGAGAAGTTGGAGTGCAGGCTGTCCCCTTCGACTCTTAAAGTGTATGTCGCGGCAATAGCCGCATATCACGACGCAGTGGAGGGCGCGTCCCTCGGGAAGCATCAGCTCATCGTTCGATTCCTTCGCGGTGCGCGTCGGGTTAATCCCCCGAGACCACACCGCATACCCTCTTGGGACCTAGCCGTCGCTCTAAACGGCCTGCGGCTAGCTCCCTTTGAGCCCCTTCAGACTGCAGAACTAAAGTTCTTAACGCTGAAGACCGCGCTTCTTATAGCGCTGGCCTCCATTAAGAGGGTAGGGGATCTACAAGCATTTTCTGTCGGCGAAGAGTGCCTTGAGTTCGGCCCGGCGGATTCTCACGTTATATTGAGACCACGGCCCAGCTATGTGCCCAAAGTTCCCACTACGCCTTATCGCGATCAAGTGGTGGACTTCCAAGCTCTGCCCCGGGAGGAGGCAGACCCAGCCTTAGAACTGTTGTGTCCTGTACGCGCGCTGCGCCTCTACACGGAACGCACTCAGAGCGTCAAAAGCGCTCTGAGCAGCTCTTATCTGCTATGGTGGCCAGCAGAAAGGGAATGCTGTCACTAAACAGAGGTTGGCCCATTGGGTGGTAGAAAGAGCCATCTCCCTGGCTTATTTATACCAGGGAGAGCCATGCCCCTTAGGTTCATATCCTACGCGTTGGCACATGGCGCCTCTCTAGTTGATATCTGCAGAGCTGCGGGCTGGGCGACACCCAACACCTTAGAAGCTGTGTCTTCTCGCGTCCTCACTGAGGACAGTAGGTGAGCGAGAAGATCGGCGGGTGCCGGCTTGCTGCACCTCTCCGTCGAGAACGGTGCACTATGTAAACAAATCCTCCTGCCCCGCAGTCGAGCTAGAGCAGAGCTAGCCCGACTGTGCTTCCTCTGGGTCTCCTTCGCCCAGTAGGTGTGGCAAAACTATCATCTTGTTTTTCCACAGTCAGCCAGAAGGCTGTGTTTCCCTTCAATTATATCCATAATTTTATCGATATTTTTGTATATGCATTCTTTCACATACGAGAACTCTGTGTTAAGTTATGTGCTCTGCCCTCAACCGTGCTTCAGCACCATGGCTAGCAACTCCGTAAGCCCCCCTTACTGGGCCACGGAGGGTTGAGAAGGTTGCGCGTGAGACCTCTGCTGACGAACTTGAAAATCACAGTCTCGCCAGTCGGCGGGGGATCTCCGCGTAACGCGGTCTCAGAGTCGTGGCCCTTTCCATGGGTGTTCCCATATGTAACGTCGAAGTGATTCGACTGAAAGGGTAACGTCTAGGTTACGAATGTAACCCACGTTCCCTGAAGGAGGGAACGGAGACGTTACACTTTCTCCTGCCACGTCTCTAGGGTCGCGCTGACGCTGGCAACGGCTCTTCAGTGAAAACCTGCAAGTGCACGCCAATATTCATTAGCCTTTAGTAAAAGCTCAAAGCAGATAGGTCTCTCTGGCGAGTTCCCATATGTTCCTCCTTCAGGGAACGTGGGTTACGTTCGTAACCTAGACGTTTTCCAGTCAATTTAGGTTGTAGAAATCATTGCCTTACAATGCTTTTTGGAAAAGCAGCTCTTGCCTCCACCTGTCAGGCTAGGCTCATTTAATGGTTTTAAACCACCCAGGCTCATTAAAAATATGTGCCTCTACATTTTAGAATTTTACATTTTACAATTTTATGTACAGTACACTAAGCAGTAAATTATCATATTTTTTCCTTTTTACATAAAGCATGATTTACAGGGCCACAGTTTTAATGAAGAAACGTGGTCACATTTTTTTTGTTATAATCACTGGACATTTCATTTTGAAACTGCTATGAAATGTCTAATAAAGTTTGCAATATTGATGTGTCGGAAACCTCGCCACAATCACATATTTCCAATGAGCCTAGATTGGTTTTAAAGGGAAACTTTTAATTGATTTAAATTATTTTTCCAGCTGGGCACGAGATATTAGAGTAGTTTCATAGGCAGTTTTTGCTTGGTTAATTATTTTGAAGAAGAGTCAATGAAAGCCTATTTAACCTAGTTAAGGTTCTACATCTTCTTTAGATGATTCCATTTTTCTTCGATTCATCTTGTCTACTGATTTTTCTGATGTCCCATTGCAGGTTCGAGCAGTCAGTGGTATAAAAGGGCTCTTTCACAGAAACCCAAAGCAAGCATCTCTCGACAGCCATGCTGCTGCTCTGCTCAACCGTAAGAGCGCCTTCGGTGCTCACCTCCTGCGCCGCACAGCCAGTGCCCCCACCAAGGGCCAACCCAAAGTCAAGAGGGGCTTCCCTGAGATCTCCATTGACACAAAAGATTGCAGCTCGGAAGGCGCCAGTGAGGAGCGGGAATCTGAAGAGGGGCCACCTGTCCACCACAACGGAGAGACTGCATCTGCAAAATCATGGGGTCACGGCACCAACGGGCAGCTTCACCCTGACGACAGTAAAGGTAAGAGTGCTTTCTGTTCTGCAGAGCCCCGTGCTACACCTTATCAAAACAGGGGAGCAAAGAGTGAACCACTGAAGCGAGCCAACAGGTTGCGACTCCTAGATCCATTGGACGAGAAGTCAGGAGTATTTGCCCGTATTGCTATCAACAGCTCTGGGCGGGTTGGGATGACTTCCAATTGCATAAAATGTGTAATTGGCTCCAAGGAGAGTCCAGACTTGGAAAGAAAGGTTACTCAGTGCAAACCTGCCCCCCTCAGACCTGAAAGGGCATCTAGGTCTCCAACACTTTCCAGACAAGTTCAGCCAGAGCCTATTCTAAAACCACAAGCCTTGGCCCAAATTGACTCAAAACATAAACCAGATCCTCAGGCTCTACCCAAGCCTGTACCCTTACCTAGATCAAGGGCAAAGGCCAGACAAACACTGGCTGCACAACCCCTCAACCTCACTGAGGACCCCGCTGTCAGAAATGATCGCTCATGTAGCGTACCACGCCGACTCTTTCAGTCCCCATCCACACCACCTCCTCCAATTCCTAACAGCCAAACTAGCCTTTGTCGGCAATGCCCTGCCCCACTCAACTATGGCAGCAATGGGACTAGACCTGTGAATGACATTAAAAGATTGTCTGATAGCGACTCTAGCAGCTGTGACAGTCTGGCTAGTCTTGATCTACCCACCATATTTCCAACGCGAGGAATGGAGAACCGAAAGCGGGCCGCAGGGACACTGCAGCGTGAGATGAATGCTCTGTTCGCTCAGAAAATGGAGGAGATCCGCAGTAAATCCCCCTTGTTTTTCGCTGGTAAGGTGTTTGTATTTAGATGGATTTTAATAGTTAGAACATCCCAGTGGCTCAGTAGGATAGTTTTTAGTAGATTGTGATGGAACCCAACAATTACCCATCAAAGACCTTGGATGGTTTGGAACGGATCTTAATGAATGCTGCTCCCTGCTAGAACTGGGCACGGTCATCAATGGGATCCTGTCACAGAAACAAGAATACTACATATTAATCATTACTGTTGGATATTGACTGTTTTTAATGTGCATTTGCCCACAATTTCCTCTTAGTTTCTGTGTCCTTAAATCAATATTCTGAAACCAGACTTAAATGCAAATGTAGCTGCATGGTGACAGTGGGGGCATCAGTAAATGACACAATGAGGGCATCCCATCAATGCTGCTTTGTGATTTTGAAGTAATTGTAAATGAGCATGGTTTTGCCAACACAATATCAATAACTATGATAAACGATATGTAAAATCCCTTAGCAAAATTTAATTAACTTTTAAGAATGCTGAAGAAAAAACCAGCGTTCCATTTAAAAGAAAAATAGTTTCCCTTAAATGGTGAGCAATTACTGTTGAAAATCTCAACAATGTTTAAAATTCTTGTGCAAAATCTGCATTTAGTTTATATGTGTCCTAAGGAATAGGAAAAATCTGAGACAAAGATTACATTGATACTTAAAAAATAAAAAAATAAATAAAAAAAGGAGACTAAATATCTATATATCTAAATATCTAGATTCACTTTTGAGGAGTGGAAATGTGTTTTTGGGTTACTGGGTTTCTCTTGTTCTCTGGAAACTAATACAATTTACAATAATAATCAAAAATATAGTGAATATAACTACTGTATAAAAACATACATACTATGTTTAAAAAATCCAATAACCATGAATGAAAGGAACAGTCATTAAAATTCACTGATGGAAATCGGTGGGTGTGGTGACACTCGTACCAAAACTATGCATGTTTTGTATGTTTTTATCTGCTTAATACAGCAATGTAACTGATTTTAGTGCTGTCACAAGACTGTAAGAGTCACAAGATTCTTATGTAAATAGTAAGGATGTGTTTTTTCCCCACACACTTGAGCAAATACAAACCAGACACAGTTTTTACCACTGTGGCAGGTCTTGAAATCACAGGACTTCTGCATGGGGAATATTGGCTTGCTATGTTCTTGCATGTTGATTTAGGGGTTGGGAGTGGGAGATTATCACATGACATGAATTAGTGGGTGCAGCTGCATTTTCCTATTCCTAAAGGTATCATCCACATCGTAGGTTCTCTGGTTCTCAGTATAATGGTGTTGATCCCTCTAGTACTCATAACTATTTAGATTTTTAAACATTTCCTTCCCATGCCCTCATTCTTTATTGTGTATCTATAAGTTTATATTAGAACAAAGCATATATGTTTGTCGGAACAATTTCCTGGTGTAGCAATCTGCCTCCCTTTACTCCCTTTTTAATCTGCACTTAACCTGTTAAACGCCTATTTGTTCCTTCCTTCTTGCATGCTTTCTATCCTTAGTGCAAAACTGAGGGGCTGACCAATTAACAGGTAAAAAGATTTTTCAGAATTTCATTTAGTTATTTTTTTAACTATTTTTAACATCAAACACTTTACTGAACATGTGCAAAGATGTAAGATATTTATATTTCAATATTTCTATTTCTGCTATTTTTTGTACTTACAAAGCACATAGTAATGCTTTATTCTGCATGACCACATTTTAGATCTCTTAATTCAATCCCATCCCTAAACATAACAACTGCCTTAATATTAATAAGCAGCAAATAAGTTATTTATTAAGGCAAAAGTTTATAGTTAGTTAAAAAAAAAACAGAATTGGTTGAAAAACTAAAGTCTGACCATTTATGCTATGGTCATAGCATAATCACATCATGCTACTTGAGGAAAGAGGTGTTATTTTTCTGACTAATATTTGTTTGGCATTCGGGCTTAAATTCCATTAGATTATGCTTAATTATTAATCTTTTGTCAATGTGAGAGGAATGATAAAAAATGTGATGTTATAATATATGCAGCATTGTTTGACCGAATCCCCAGCCTTTGTGCTTTTCTTATGTTTTGTTTACTTTTGCACCTTTAATGGATCATGCTGTACCAGATCTAATTAATATCTTTAATCTATACATGCATTTTTGTCTGTTCATTTCTTTTATAATTGCATTATGTCATTATTTAAATACCCCATGTGGGACCAATTTTAGACAAAGCATGTTAGATGTTTGAAATACATTTGTGTCCAAATGTGGTGTTGTTGAATTGTGCTTACAGCTGAAGTGTGTATTTGTTATCCTAAAAGCTCCTAAGTTTAATATGCAGAGACAACATTAAGACATTTACAGGTTGATTTCACCCAAAAGTTTAAATACCATGTCAATGTAGGCCAATCAAAATATTATGACACAGCAGCAACAGCAGACAATAATTAGTTACGCAAGTAGTGCATAAAATACACACTTCACCTTTATTTTTTCATTTTGTTTTGCTGTAAATGTGCTATGCAAAAATGCATTATTTCATTAATGTGCAAAAAATGTCCCTGTATATTGTTGGTCTTGTTGCCATTCATAATGCATTTTATGTGGTTATGTATGCGTGTTTTAAACATCTTTACTGCATTTTAATTGTCATTAAAACATATCTAATTATATTACTCCTTATTTACTGTATTTAAGTATTTTTCTGCTTACTGTGTGTTTTCAGAAAATACTGAAGTGCAGAGTGCAACTCCATCCCTGAACACCTCATGTCTGGGATCCATTACTGAGGAATTTCAGAAGATCAGTTCTTTGACCTCCACACAAAGCCCTGTGGATACATCACCACATTCTACATTGTCTTCACCATCCGCAGCAATAACAACTTCACATGGGAAAAATCTCAGCCCTGAGGACATTCGGAAATCATTTCCACTAACCCAGTGTATCGTTCCATATAACACCAGTGGCGAGGATTCTGGGAACAGCCACATCAACTCTTCACTTTCCACAAATTACCTTGACATTGGATGTGATACACCCCCATTGCCAGACCATGGAGATGGTGAAGTTGTCCAAAAAGCAGTCACTGATCCCAACATTTCTGAAATAAAAACACAACAGACTCTAGAGACAGATACCATAAAGCAAACAGCCGCCTCTCAGAGCTCTCAAAGGATGCAGGCATTGAAAGGGTTGTTCGACAGAGACATTGGACGAAGCATGCAAACAGGACTGAGGACCCCAGTCAGAAGGACTAAAAGCGAAGGACAAATGAAGGCAGTGATAAAAACAGACAGCCCATCAGTGGTCCCCGAAGTCTCTATCGACGCCACTTTAAATGACAGGCTCTGGAGCAAACTTGACCCCAGCAGCCATCGGGATAGTGTGTCATCGTCTTCCAGCATTTCGTCCAATGACACTGTGATTGATTTCTCCTTGCCCAACCTTTCCAGAAAGAGCCTTACCTGTCTTAGTGCCGCCCGAGACAACTCAGACAGCCAAGCCAACAGGACCAGTCAGCCTCGAACAACCGTTCTAGCGTGCAACGCCTCACTCGTCAGCAAAAGCAAGTCTAACCCCAACCTGCGGGATGGTGAGATGTGCGAGCCAGAGGATGAGTTACAACCCAGGCCTTTGGTTGCTGAGAAAGACCCCATCTGGCCCATGCAGAGGCGGCACACTTGGAGCAGGTTGTACATGGAGGGCTTAAAGCAGTCATCCACTCTTACTGCTTCTGCTGGCTCCAAGAGGTCAACCATTCCCTCTGCAAAAGACATGGACAGCAGCTCGAAATCCAAGAGTCTTGGAGATCTCACTTCAGATGACATTGTCTGTAATTTTGAGAGCAAGTATCGCAGCATTAGTCGTAGTTTTATTGTGAGGCCAAGCCGTCAACTAGGGAAGTCTCTAAGAAAGCCACAGAATGACCTAACGGAGCAGCTCAAGAGACTCACCGATGTGGAGCCCCTCACTAGCAAAGACTTTGCTCAGTGCAGAAACGATTCAGACGCCGTACAGGAAGAGGAGGAGACGCCTCCTTTGCGGAGGAGCTCCTCACGGAGCCAGAGTCGGGTAAGATATATCGCTAACCGAGCCAAACAGGCCCAAGAGAGGCAGCGGCTACAAAGCCTGACTAGAATGTCCGAAAGTCCCATCGAAGAGCGTGGCAATCCTGAAGGAGCTTGTAGTGTAGCCCACAGTCCCTGTGTGAGCTTGGATCTTTTGAGCCAGCTTCCTCCAGGACCACCCCAACATAGCCCTCTGAGTCCAGATAACGATGTATTCTTTATGCTCAGGCTGTAAAAGGACAAGTGTATTGAAAAGTTTTTTTTGTTTTTTTTATTGGGGGGGAGGGGCTTCATAAGGTGGCAAACAGATATAAGGTGGCCAGACTCCGCCTATCACTCATTAAGATACTCCAGTAGACAAACATTTTCTATGTGCACCTACTGTACATTTTGGCTTGGTTGAAAAGCACACAATCTTTTTTATTTAAATTGCCATTGTTGACCTACTCCCAACCTTAAATAATGAGCCGTTGACAGGGAATGAAATGCTAAGCTTTAAATTGGATGCAACGGTTTGCTAGTTTGTACAAATTATTTGTAAATGTGCATGCATGTGTTAAAAAAAAGCCAAAGGTGGAAAGCCAGAGGATTATTTTAAAGGTGTATTAAAATATACTAGATTGCATATAAAAATTATAACAAACATCCAAAAATTAGATTATGCCTGTGGCATTTGTGGTACTGTACTTTTATTTTAATTTTCTTTTTAAGATGCAGCTTATTGCAGCAATAGATAAAAACGTAAGCACTACTGATTGACTCCCTGGATTCAGATGTTTATTAGTCTGCAGCCAAAATACAAATGAATTTGTTTGTGTTGTTAATTGTATGAGAACAAATTTTGTAACCAAGCATGGGATGTATTTGTCACAATAATTTATTGTCCGTTGAAACTGTTTAAAATAGTTTTAGATGTAGTAATATTAATGACTGCTATGTTTTCGTTTTTAATTTAGTAGTTACTAATGAAGTGTAGCTCTAAAATTAAGGTAATTCATATAAAAAAATTGCATATCTTCACTTTATGTACAGTAGTTTACCTTTTGAAATTTGATTGTATGTCGCTTGATTTTAATATTTCTCCTATGGTCTACTGTATTTTAATGTTTCAGAGATTTTATGATTTAAAAATGTACAGTTGATTTAAGTCTAGGTAAGCAGTTATGTAGATGTTATTCAATGTCATTGTCCTAAGTACACTAATACCTTTTATTACTTTTTTTTAAGAATGCTACTCAGTAACAGGGAAATAAAATTTTTAACAATTACATGCTTCTTTTTTACTGTGTTCTTGTATCTGAAAATGACAAGCAGTGATCTTTTTATTAATCTTCTTATGGTTGACCCTATTGTAAGAAGGCTAAAATTCTATGAACAATTGGATATATCATGACTTTCACACCACCCTATTAAATTCCAGTTTGAAGTATGCTTTAATAAATGCAGATTTCTTCTAAGCCATATGTTTAGTAATCAGTCATTTCAGTTATAATTACAACTATATAGTTAGCAGTGGCGGTTCTACACTTAATTGCTCCCCGGGCGAGACTCCCTCCTGGCACCCCCCATCCGCTCCATACAGTACATTTTTTAGTAAGTGCGGCCGCTTTTTCAGTAAATTTACACTGGCGATTTACA
>JAUCNO010001851.1:14984128-14995575 GCA_032353835.1 Enteromius viviparus
TTATGCTCTGCAACAAAACTGTTGCAAGTACAGTTATTTCCATTGTTTATGCTTATGTTGGATATAGCCAATATATTTACAGTATATTGTAAATCGCCAGTGTAAATTTACTGAAAAAGCGGCCGCACTTACTAAAAAATGTACTGTATGGAGCAGATGGGGGGGGGGCGCCAGCAGGGAGTCTCGCCCGTGGAGCAATTTAGTGTAGAACCGTCACTGGACTACATTCAGATTAGTGTCAGAGCATGACTGGCCATGTCTGAGCTTTGAAGCTAGAATCTAGATAAAGAAAATTCAGAGTAGCTCTGTCCTAAGATGTTGCATTCTGTGAATTCTGGCCTGTTCTGAGAAGACCCGCTTTCATTTGGCTTCACCCTTTCCAAACTCTTAGCCCTGCACAGGAACTCCTGCTGAGAAAAAATGTCAAAGAATAAAGCCGTGCCCCACATTAGATGTCCAATTACTTCTCAGACCAAAACTCAATTAAAAGATCTTCTGTTATTTTTTTTCCCCATTCGTTTTCACAGTGCCAGTTTTAACTGGAAATTGTTATTGTCAAGACCCTGGATGTTTTGAGGACTTTCCTCTTTTTAACCCTTGATGAGTTCAAAAACACCATGACCTATTCATCTTCAATTATGACTGACGTATTGGATAAAAGCTCAGGCATTCCGGGGGCCATGGTTACCAGGACTACGATGGCTGGTGAGACGGACCATAATCAAATCCTTCTGTGCGGCTAAAAAAAAACGCCTTGGGATTTACATGACTCTTTGAGTGACAGAGATTGTAGGCTGTTGTCTTTCTAACAAAAGTTCACTTCATTAGGATTCAAGCAGCAGAACAGCTCACTTTGGATGTGTATTTATCACGGTGGTTCAGTTTCACTTCAGTTTTCAAGTAGCGGTTTTCTTGTTTGTCTTTGTAGCATGTCTGCAGTGGAGCCATGGTTTAAACCTCCCTTGCTCATTCCAGGACCATTCTGTGGGGTTATAAATTAGGATTAGGCTATTTTAGAGTACAATAAAACCCAGCTCTCCATTGAATTTTCTATGAGCATCTGTAGATAATCATTTCTGCACACCCTGTGTCATGCACGGACCTCAGATCCCTTGTTTGCAGGATCACATGCTTGGTATTCTTTGTCCAAGTTTCAATCTCCCTCATAGCTTGTCTACTCATAAATCCTGGTGCATTTGTTGTGGTCAGAACTACTACCCCTTCCCCTCACTCAAGACCATCCCCTGTTTTCTTATTGGCTGTTTTCAGTCTCTTGGGTGTATGTGTAAGCGTTATATAATGTGCTGCCTCAAACGTTGAGCAATAAAAAGTGGGTGACTACAGTTTAGGGTAAGAGTGTTTTTCTTAATTTATTTCTGTTTAGTAAGTAAAACTGTTGTTTAAGCATTTTGATTTTGTTTGTGCTGTACTAATGTAATATTTCAAGCATACAATGGCATAT
The DNA here is from genome assembly GCA_032353835.1 of Enteromius viviparus. Lineage (NCBI taxonomy): Eukaryota > Metazoa > Chordata > Actinopteri > Cypriniformes > Cyprinidae > Enteromius > Enteromius viviparus. The sequence goes on from JAUCNO010001851.1 coordinate 14,985,591, forward strand.
CTTTAAAAAGATTAGCTGACTTTCAAATGAAAAGTTATTGAATGCAATAGTTTTGATGATGTTTTAATAACACCATGTATATCATTCCAGTGTAGGTTATTGGCAGTAAAAATGACTCCATTAGGACTCATCTTGGTCTCATCAGCACTGCTGGCTGGGCTCTGCACTGCAGGTAACATACTATCATAACAAACATATTAAGACAAGCTGCAGGTTTTTGCTTAGCCTTGTGAATAAACTTTGTGAAGCTCAGACGCTAATTGTATGCATTTTTATCCATAACTGGTATTTTGCTGCAAACAGAAATTTGACCTTTCATACCTGCATGAAAATAATAGTCCATCGTGTTGTTTGTGAAATGATCCTTTGTATTTTTCTAAGTGTTTTTTTTACTTTTTCTGCTGGATATATTGAGATCACATGGCCATTTATGTCTTATAATTCTACCAAATTAAACCAAGGAACTTTCAAGTAAATGTCAACACCATCAGCCAACACCATTAACACCATTAGTGCTCCAGTAGGGCTGCAGAGAGTTTAATATGTTTTACTGACATGGGTTAAGGCTAGAACAGATACAGCAAAAACTACTGGGCATGCGCACATCAACATAGCATAATTTTCCTCACACTGTATTGTAGGTGGAGGTGTAGATGTTAATAAACCACAATCTAATAGGTAGAAATGTTTTTGTTAGCTTTTAGTCTTTTGCTGCATCCATTCAACAGGGGGGGGGGGTTATGGTTTGGCTGGTTAGCAAACTATACTGAAATGTTATTTCAGAAGAGTGCTGAAGGTCAAGTGCTGTGGTTGTTTGTTTGTTTTTTCAATGAAGAAGAAAACAAATAGCTAAAAGATAGAATAGAGAGGGTCAAAAAAAGATAAATAAGATCAATGTAAATTTAAAATAAATATATACATTGTATACATTTTTTATAAAGAAAATGCATGGTAATATATATTTCATCTTATGGGTGGGGGGGTATGAAGTTTACTATGTAGAACAATATGTCTTAGTATTGTCAAGCTTGGCTTACCACATTATTTTACTCATGAATTCAGAAATAAAGCATTATACTGTAAATACCTATAGGAAATTCTCAAGGGGATTTGGACAACATATGAACAACATTTATTATGTCATAGTAGATGTTTTGGTTTTATTCCTTGTTTTTCATCTCCAGAAGCATTTAGATAATCGCTTAAGATAATCAGCTCAGAAAGTTCTCTTGACGAGATTACTAAAAACCGTAAATCATGTAATTCTTGGGCTTTTGTGCCAGCAGAGCAACTGCCGTTGACATGAATATGCGCAATAGATGTACTTTAAAAAAAAAAACACATGAAACTACTAGCTCAAATAAATTACTCTAATACATTTTTAAAAATAAGCCTTTGAAAACATAATTTAAGGTGCTTCTATAATGAGTAATGGAAGATTCATATTTTGAGTGACAGAGATTGTACAACAACAGGTTGACATGCATTCAAGATCATTTTTATTGACTAAATTTACATGAACATTGGTAATCTAATTATTTACATTATTCTGAATAAAACAATATTATGATTAGGGTGTTTATTTGAATGAACACCTGTGTGGCACTTCATTACGTCTCCGTGCAATGCCATCCAACGTTTCCTCCAGAATTTCAAGCAGAATCTTTTTACGAAATTTAATTTTACAAAAGCTTCAAGTGCAGCTAATTATTTGTCATATGTACAAGCCTTGTTGTTTGCGGTCAGCCCATTTGTGTATCCTGTCAAAAAATGTGGCGAAAAGTCCTACATGATGGTCTACATGTCTAAACAGCACCTCAATAATGCGACTAAAATACGATATCTCCACATGTCTTAATTTTATTTGAGTTTACTTATATTTACTTTATTATGTGTGATTGAATAACCTAATTTTCATTACATTAAGCCTGTAATGCCTGATAAAGAAGTGTTTGTGAGTGCAGTGCTGCTTTGTGTACAGTTACTGGCAGGATTGTCAGATTTTAACAGCAAAACTAGTCCAGTCGCTCTTAGGAGGAATTTACTGTCAAATTTGCATTCCGTTGTGGTTAAATGCAAGTTTTTTGGCGCAGTCCTCCTGCTAAAAATCACATTCTAAGGGCTAAATATCAAATATTTTGGGGGTTGCTCTAACCCGTGGAAATGAAAAACATCCCAAGGAAACAGCGCTAAAGTAAGTCACCGGGGATACCTATTTTTACCGCTCCAAAAGTGACACTTAGTGGCAAAGAATAAATTAGCATTTTCTTTTAGGCCAACATGAAACAGACCATGTTTTTTTAGGTGTTTCCAAGATTTTTCAAGGATTTTGCCTTTTTTTAAACCTTATAGAGTTATTCATTATCATGACAACTGAAATAATTTCATCACTGCTGTTGTGATGTTGTCATTATAGCAAGGGTTTCAGGGGTGTGAGGTGAATAGGTAACATTGCCTACAACCAGACGGCCCACGGACGTGCCGTCTGAGACTAAAACAAAGCAGGATGTAGATAGAGCCAATATGAGTCTAACACGGCTTGTTTGAGTCTGAGGACTGCACTGCGTTGGCACTGTCTCATGACGTCCCGCCAGGCCTGGAGCAGTCGGCATTCAAACTGGAGAACACTGCTGCTATTCACTACAATGAGTGTGATTAATCAATTAGCCTCCGCTAAGCAAGCAGTCACTAATGCGGGGCGGCCCATGACATGACTTCAGTTTTGATGGCATGTACGTTTTTCATGGTTTGAATGGGAGGATGAGAGTGTCAGTGATATGCTGTGACACTGATGGAGGCCTGCTGGGTGTCACACGGATGAAACTCAGACAACAACACATTCTCACAAGAAACTGGCTGGGCTTATTCAACATTACTCAAGCCCTTTAACTCAAACTTTACCTAGAAAACTAGAGTAGATGCAAAGTTTTCATTAATGAACTTAAACGCAATAATAAATTAATGTATTTTATCTATTTTAAAACCACTATTATCACTTACTGTTATATTGCCACGATAAAAAGAAAATATTTATATTGTTTTACGTATTATTACAGTGGACAAGGTTTTTAAAAAAAACAAAAACAAAACACAACATTTTAATAAAAAAGTTCCATGCAACTTGTGATGCAACCATGCAACTTTTCGAGGCTTTTCAACGTCATTATGTAGATTTCTGTAGGAAACGCATGGAAATTTTAAGTCAGTTTTGAGTAAAACTGAATCAGGGAGTTTGTGAATTTCTGAATAAACTATTTGAATTTGAGAATAAAGAACAATCATTCAGACCAGCTTTATGAACCAGATTAACTATTTAATAAAAAAATGTGAATGAATATTATGGTAATGGACTGTGTCTTTTTGGGCCAGTCTCAAAATATCAAGCGCGTTAAGAATGATATAAGGTTGAGCAAATAAAAACTGAATGAAAAATTGTGGGTGTATTCTGAACATAAGACCACCAAAAATGTATCATTCTTTGAAATGTTTTAGCCTTTTTTTAAAAGTCACAAATTAGTGTGAATTCAAATTTATAAAAAAAAAAAAAAACATGTATAATAGTCATAGAATCGTGTACTCATATACCTTTAAACAGCTTACATATTTGTATACACTAATAATATAACAGGAATTTTATTAATAGATTTATAAATTCATGACATCAGATAAAAAACAAAACACTCAAATACATACATACATGTATGTTATATATTCGACCCATATATAACTTCAAACAGCAACACTTTGATTCATAGATTATAGACTGACATACGCATTCATGCATCTTTCAGCATGTCTGCTGGTTAATGTGGACTGGTCTGCATTAAAAAGCAGGATCAAAACAATAAAGAGAGCAACTTCCAAGTGGACTCAGATGCTGCAGCCAGACGAGTGGGGCACTTTCCCATCATTTTGTAAGCGCTTTCTTTAGAGAGCGACTGGAACCTTCTCAAACTCTCACCGCATCCGTTCCGCTGCAGGAGGCAGTGCACACTCAAAAGCAGGCTTTTGTTTATTTCAAACTATCTCCTTTTAAGTCTCATTTTGTCAAAGCAAGATTAGTGGCCCTGAGGCCGTTTCACCATTGCACTGCAGCACAAGTGGAACATTGTCTGCATCTGCTAAATTTGGGAATATTAGTGGTTGTTTGAAGAAGAGTGCAAAGTACATCCCAGCGTGACAGAATGCTTCATTAGCAACCAGGAATGCCATCCAAGTGCTCTGCCCTTGTCAAATTGAGACAAGCAGTGTGTTTTTTTCCCTAGTCCTGTTTCTACTCACTGGTTTGAAAATTGGATTAGCTGCCCAAGAGATCCTAACATCTAACAGGCAATTAGAGACAAGAAGAAAATCATATTGTTTCATAAAAATGTAGAATAATTAGTGAGGTCTTCTAAGTCAAGCATCACTTTTACTACCACTGATTTGAACAAATCTTTAACCCTAAGTATTGAAGAGTGCACCAAAAAATTTAAATCTCATTTAACCTCAAGTTGCTTCAAAGCTGTGTGAGTTTCTGTCTTCTGCTGAACATACAATTTAAAAAAAAAAGTTGATAACCAAACCCCATTGGCTGCCGTTGTTTGTTTGTTTGTTTTATACTAAAGAAGTCAATGGGGACCAGCAATTGTTTGGTTACCCACTTGTTTTAAGTCTGATCTCTGTGGTAACAAAGAATTAGTGGAGGATTCTTCTGGATTTATTTCTAGCTAAATGAAATGTTGTTTTGTATTTTAGGACCACAGGTAGTAAGAGTTACAACCATCAAGGTAAGCTAATTTATTTCCATCTGAGATGCTCCTTTATGTCTGTAATGATAACTAAATCATGTTTCTGGTTGTTATTACATACAATCCCATGCAGGAGGAACCGTATGCAATGTCCAAAGGCTCTGAACTGGAGGGCTTCTGCATTGACCTGCTGTCAGCTGTCTCAAAGAAATTAGATTTTAAGTATGATATAAAGGTTGTAAAGGACGGCCGGTATGGCAAAACAGATGACAGTGGCAACTGGAACGGCATGATTGGAGAAGTTATCAGAGGGGTGAGTACATTCGTTTTTGGAATTAAAGGGTTATTCCACTCAAAATTAACATCTTGTCATTAATCACTTACCCCTATGTCGTTTTAATCCCATAAAAGCTTTGTTTGTCTTCGGGAATGCTATTTAAAATATTTTGGATAAAAACCAGGAGGCTTGTGACTGTCAATGACAAGGTAAAGAAAAATATGAAATACATCGTAAGAATACTTCATCTGCCATCAGTGATTCAACTGTGACGATATGAAGCAACAAGAATGTTTTTGTACTGGGAAAAAACACAATAATAACATCTTTATTCAACAATTCATCTCAAGTTGATTAATGATAAAATGAGCTAAGTCTCTGTAATTGAGCTAAGTCTCTGTAATAAAATTGAGCTAAGTCTCTGTAATAAAAATGAGCTAAGTCTCTGTAATTCTTGTAATTCTGGAGACTCTGGGAAGGTTGACATAACGGTGGTGCTGCTTTGTTGGCTAAATGTTCTTGATGGTTTACTGTATTCATATTTAAATGTGTTAGTTACTTTTATTTCGTTATTTACTAGTTGCAAGTGCAAATGTTTTTAATAAATCTCACCTGTGTGTACTGTATTATGCTAAAGTATCAAAAAAAAAAAAAAAACACATCTTTGTGTGTTTATGTGTTTCTCATTTCTACAGGAAGCTGACATTGCAGTGGCGCCTCTTACTCTTACAGCTAAACGTGAGACAGCTGTAGACATGACCAAACCCTTCATGCAGACGGGTCTTAGTTTCATCCTGAGGAAAGACTTGGCCTCTGAGGACTCGCAGTTTCTCAGCCTTCTAAACGTGTTCTCCACTGAGATGTGGATGGGTGTGCTGGTCGCCTACCTGCTGACCTCCGTCTGCATCTTCTTAGTGTCACGGTAAGGGCGGGGTGATAAAACCATGGCACTTAGAAATGTAGGATAACATTTACGATATATATTGTAAAGAATTAACATGAAATACAAAATCATTGTACTTCTTTTTTTTAGGATAAGCCCCAGTGAGTGGGAGCAACCAGAGAAAGAACAGAATTTCTTCACACTCTCGCACAGTTTTTGGTATACTGTGGGAGCAATGACTCTTCAAGGTAGTATAGGATAATCATGGTTAAGAGTATTTACACCCATGCAGACTTCAGAATGAAAGGAACAATACATCAAAACATTTTGTTCAGACTGTTTTTTTGGCAGGATTTACTTGGATTTGGATTACTTATATAATTTTAAATGGTTCTGGGGTAGTTTATGAATAACATGCAACCAGACAAGTAACACAGGCTCATATTGTTTTGCAAAAATTCCAAAAATGTACCTCTATATACAATTCACTACAGTTACACGGAAATACATTAAAACACTAGTGGCAGTAAAACACCACTCTTTCATTCCCTTTTACAGAAGTTAATGATTACAGTGGCTTTGTGGTCATTTGCTTGAACAAAACAAATCTAAAAACACTTACAGTACATTTTACATGTTTACATTATCAGCTGCTCATAACTTTTCAGACTTAGTAAAGCGAGTGACTACAAGTCAAACACATGTCACGTGTTTGTTTACACTGTCAGGATGAGGTTTATATGATTGAGATAACACTGAACGTACTTTAAGCACCACTCACTGGACATTTCACTTCAAAATTGTCATAAAACACGCAAGAATCAATATAATATGATTTTGCAGAAATGTTGGCATGTTCTACCAATGACACGATTTGCTGAGTTACTTAAAAACTAATTTGCATTTGCAGACATGTAGTTTTTTAAAGATTAGAAGTTCATTATACATTTTTTCCATAGGTGCTGGTCCTCACCCCAAGGCTCTTTCAGGACGGGTCATTACCTCTATCTGGTGGCTGTTTTCATTAGTGCTGCTTGCATGTTACTTCGCCAACCTAAGTTCATGGCTGCATTCAGACAGTCAGCAAATGTCAATCAAGAGCTTTGAAGACCTCGCTAATCAAAACTTGATTGAGTATGGCACCATAAAAGATTCTTCCTCTTTTGCCTTCTTCAAGGTAAGACACCGTATTTTCAATCAACAGAACCAGTTCTTTTCAAAGACTTTGATATGAAGTACTTTGATATCTTTATGCACTTTTTGAAGCACGAAAATGTAATCCTGTAGACTTTTCTGATAAGAGAACATCTTATGGCACTGGTTTCAAACCTGTTTAGCTCCAACCTTAATCAAACCCATCTGATCCAGCTAATCAAGCTCTTCAGGAGCACTTCCAGGCAGGTGTGATTTGGGGCTGGTTGGAGCTAAACTCTGCAGAGCTGTGGCCCTCCAGGAATTGAGTTCAATGCCACTGCCTTATGGGTTTTGGAACAATTTGAGGGTAATGGTCAGATAAACAGATTTTTTTTTTTCATTTCTGGGAGAATCCTCCCTTTGATGTGTTTAACACAACTTAGATTTAAAAGTATTAATAGATAACTGACAATAACTGGCAAAACAAATAGTCATATTCTATGAAAATATAAGAAATGCAACTACACTCTTAAAAATAAAGGTTCTTCAAAATGCCTTTGAAGAACTCTGGTTCCATTAAGAATTAAAAAAAAAGGTTCTTTGTGTCAAAAGAAGGTTCTTCAGATTCTAAAAAGGCAAGAAAAAGATGTTTATTTAAAGATCATTTGACTGAATAAAATAAAATGCTTTTATGGCATTGCTATGAAGAACCATTTAAGCACCAGTATAAAAGTCTACATTTTGTTCAAACTGATCTGAATTGTACATTATTTAATGTCAGTTGGTATTGTACCCGTAGCTCTCAACTAAATTATACTGTTATCTTCCTTTGACCAGAACTCAAACAACCCCACATACCACAGGATCTATGAGCACATCAAGAACGCCCAAAGCTATTCACTCAATGCAGAAGAAGGTTTCCGCAGGGCTCAGAAAGGTAACTATGCTTTCATCGGCGAATCTGTGTCCCTCGACCTGGCAGTGGCCAGATATTGTAACCTCACACGCGCTCCAGAAATCATCGGCATGAGGGGGTACGGCATCGCTGCACCTTTAGGTAAGTCTCAAAATTCCCATGTTTTAGACACAGTACCTTGATGATTTACGGATTTATGTGCCATTTTAATAACACTGACTACCATTGGTGTACAATGTAAACACTATGGTACATGGATATTGCAATCAGTCAGAATTAGCAATGCTTTCTCAAAGGTCTTGATATGCATGTGTTTGTTAATGTCCTCAGGCTCTACTTTGGTGAAAAACCTAAGTGTTGCCATTCTGCAACTGAGCGAATCTGGTGAGCTGGATTATTTCCGCAGTAAGTGGTGGGCTAGCAGTTGTGTGGCAAAAAATGGCAAGAGTGCTCCACTGAAGGCCACCAGTCTGAAGGGAATCTTCTTATTACTGGCACTCGGTCTGGGACTGGGGCTTTTCTTGGCTCTGATGGAACTGGCTGCCAAATCACGCAAAACTGCTAACACTCAGCAGGTGGGTCCAACATATTGATGTAGGGTCCATTTTCCACAGTTTTTTTTACATTTGACAGTATTTTAAGTTGTGCTTGTTACTATGTAATTATACATTTAAGTACTATTGATAAGATATATTAATATATAAGTATTACTACATACTACATAAAAAAATGCTGTTTTTTTTAACTTTCTGTTCACCAAAATATTCTTACATTTTAATAATATGTCACAATATTACTTTTTTATATGTATACAATATATGTTGAAAAATAAATGCATTAATGGTGAACATAAAAATTTAGAACTTAGTATTAAAAACAATACTGAACAGTAGTACGTTTTTGGACCATGGTATTAAATTGACCCGAGGCTATGGTACAAAGACTGACTTTGAAATTGAAAATGACCTTGTTTCTTTCAGAAATCCTGCTGCTCTGTGATGTCTGCTGAACTCAGTCAGCGCTTCAGAGGTGGAGAGGCCGTAACACCGGAGTCTTCTGAGAAAAGCAAAGCCTAAAAACAAAGCCCCAAAAAAGCACATGCATTTAATCATTTAATGTTTATTACATCCACAACAAAGTTACTCACTACTAACCACACTGGGTGGGTGAAACTCATGAAAGATTTTCATTTGTTGTGCACACTTCAAAATCTAAAAAAATTCCATATTAATTACAGAGATTAAGCCAAATATTAGGGCTATTACAACTTTTTTTCTGATATCACTTCTAATATGACGCGTTTCATGAGATTCAACCAGGTAATTGTCCAGCTTTTTATCTATAGACAAAATACGGCTCTATTCATTTTACTATGCATGTCTAATAATTAGGTTTATTTACGTTAAGAATTCATCATTTATAATATAGCTTGTTATATACTTTTATTACAAGTTCAGTTGCAGTACATAGCTATAGGCTAGTAAACTCCCCAAAAGTTTAAGAAAGCCCAAACATATTATACCTTATATCTAAATCGCTGAGATCAGCCCTATGCGGTTTTAATTGCAGAACAATGTGAGCCATGATGAGTAACTCTTACATATCACTAAAAATGTAAGAGAAGATTGCATACACATTTAATTGGACATGTTCTTTTATTTCTATAAAAATAAAATAATTCATGCAAAACATATACAAGATATCCAGAAAATATTTAATTTCTTATTGTGCCATTGTTTTAGGCTTAGAGAATTTTCTTAACAAAAATAAAAATCCAAAATATGCTGTTTGCATATTGAATTCTTGTTTTCAGTATTATTTTTTTGTGTATTAATAATTGCACCATTTATACTTTTTATTACCAGTGTTTTGGGCCTGTTCTGCTCCAGGTTTTCTAGGTTAGGCAGAGCACATGTAAAAATGTGCCACATATTCTCTGAGATCAGATTTTGACCTGACCTTTGCTATAATACAATACAATACAATACAATACAATGTTTATTTATAGAGCACATTTAAAAACAACCGGAGTTGACCAAAGTGCT
>JAUCNO010001851.1:15023513-15036311 GCA_032353835.1 Enteromius viviparus
CATCGGATTCAATGATTTATGCTAAGCTATGCTAATTTTGGGACCACCAGACCCGGCGATCGGCTGAATGGATTCAATACGGTAAAACACATCTGTATTACTCTAGGGATGTTGGAAAATGAGCCTATTTCCAAAAAAAGTGGAGTGTTCCTTAAAGTTTGGCTGGAATGTCACTTGATTACATTATGAATAAAATGTCATTTGTGTGATTTGTTCTCACCACTTCTTTACTCTTTACTGATTTTGCTCCGTCATTAAGGTGGTTCTTCAAAATTAGACAAGCCTCACGCATTTTGGCACTTAGCTCAAACCTGTAAGATAATGTCCATCTATTGTTTGCGTAGTTACATCATAGCCATGAATCAGAAAATATCCCATGTACAAGATGAGTCATTTTTGGTACATTTTGAAAAAAAAGCCTGTTATGTGAATTTTCAGTCATCATCAACATCTCCATGCACTTACTTTTCCTTCACTTCCTCTTCCTGGTCCTTTGAATCTTCAGACCCAGCTGGCATGTTTTCATCACTGTCAGTTTCATCCACATTTATATTCATCTCTTCATCAGATGTATCCTCTAGAGCTGCTCCTTCTTCCACACTGCTGTCTGAACATGCACCAGCCTCACTTGCATCTGAGGAACTCTCTTCATCCTCTTCCTCATCCTCTTCACTAGAAGTTGACTCATATCTGATAGCATTAAGGAAGATAAATTCAGTTTGTAGGCAGTCTGACCTCAAGTTTATATGAGAAATAATGAAAAAATGGAGTTATAGATCTAAAAACAGATCATAATATCAGCCAGTGATATTATAAACAGTTGTAACTTTAGCAGGATAATTATTACTGTTGTGATTAATGATGACATTTTTAATAAAAAATGTCAAATCCAAACTGACTAGTTTTAGCAATGTCCTTAAAAAATGCTCTAACAACTCACCCTCCGTTTAAAATTCCAACAAACTTCAGGCTCTTTTTGGAAGCTGCGCCAGCACCACTCCCATCCTTCCTCTTCATGATAGATTTCAGAGGGCCTGCAGCTTTTTTTTTTTTGCAAACAAATCGATTTTTAAAAGGATTTTCCTACAGATACCCCTAAAAATATGTGGTTCTTTTATACAGATAGATTTAATGTAATAAATAAATATGCTGCTGCTCAAAATTCAAATACTTTAAATACTCCAAATGCATTGACATTGTATGTTAGCATGCTACTTTCCCATAGAGTTGTCATGCGTTAAGTACTGGCAAAATGTCAGAAATGCTATATTACCTACAGCAGTAGCACTACTAAGGCAGAATAACATTCAAGTTAAAATTAAGAAGAAGAATAAGATGTTTTTTATGCTCACCTTCTGCAGACATTATCTGTTCTTCAGCATCTTGTGTATCATTAAGACATTCCCACTGGATACCAATGCTTACTAGCTCCCCCATTTTTTCCTTAAAAGTTTCCACAGGCTCTGTTTGAATGCTTTGGTCATTTTTTGAAACATACTCTGGGTCAGTCGCATCTGGAAACAACACTCCTATTGAACAAACTTCAAGACATGTTTCCATTTGGGCATTGGCTGTCTCTGGTTTTGCTATTGTCTCTTTGTCCAGCATAATCTTGGATGCCCTCTCAATTTCCTGAGCCCTTAATGCTTCAAGATCTTGGTTGACTTGAGTTAATCGTGTTTCGAGAACCTGGATTGACTCCTGCTGAAATTTGATAGTGTGCTGTAGGGTGTCCATTTCTCGTTCTGTCTCACTTTGAAGACCTAGAAATGATTCTATTACCCAGACTGCCGCATCTTCTGTAGCCACTCCAGTCTGAATTCCCTGATCATGCATGACACAAGTCTCAGTCTCAATAGCTGCATGAATAACATCAATAGCAGCTTCGACAGCAACATCCTTGACCGCTTGACGATTGTAGACAACCACAGTCTCAATGGGATTGTCACTGCCTACTGCTATGGATCTCTTTTCTACAGGGGTAATAGCTAATTTCTTTAGTTCCTTTTTGTCTTGTTCATCACTTTTGCATTCTGGCTTTTTATTCCCTGGTTGGGAAGGTCCTACTGCAGCATCAGTGGAGACTTGCTGTTTGAGCGTTGCATCAAGTTCCTCTGTTTTCTTTTGAAGTTCATAAACCAACCTTTTTTTTTCGGTACGGAGCATGGCAACTTCTCTTTCTAGCACTGGTAGTCCTTTGACTCTCTCTTCCATCTCTCTTAGCTGCCTAAGTGCAGTGGCCATTTGTTCTCGCACTGTCTGAAGCTGGCCAGGAGGCATTGTTCCTGAGTTGGAGGCTGGCGTGCTCCTTCCAGACGTCTGAGGGCTGGCTTTGGTCCAGACCCCAGAAAGGGGGTTCTGAACAACAGGTGATATCTGTAGCAAGTGGGCATCTGAAGCAAGCTGGGAAGAAGCTAGAGAGAAGTCCCTATTAAAACCACTGGCTTTGGAACTCACCTTGGAAAGCTCAGACAAATTAGAGCTTAATCCATTGGAAAATTGAATTTGCTCCTGTTGGAGCCGAAGACTAGTTTCAAGGAGCGTTCTCTCAACCCTAGGGTTACGTGGTGGAGGTGGTGGTGGCACTTTGGAGAAAGTAGGTGGATTGGAACTGATGACAGGTAATGGGGAGAGTGGTTGTGATTTACTGGGTGATGTGATGGCGCTCTGGAGAAAAGGTGGGTTAATTTGACCATTCTCACTGGTTGTTGAGGAAAGGGACTCAGTGGAGGTCCAGCCACTAGCCCGACCACCGACACTTAAGTTCCTCTGATACCCACGGTCACCCCGAGATCCCCTCCGAGGGTTCACATTAGCCCTACGAATGCTGTGTCCGCTCTCTATTTCCTCAACATATTTGAGAAAGTCAAGGTCCAGCTGAAATCCATAGGGAGTCTGCACTGAATAGGAGCCACCTTGATCCGTTTCTTCTTCAGTAGAACAATGAAAAGGAGCACTCAGATCTGCAATGCAAGCATTAGCAGATGTGTTCATCTTGAAACAATGCTATCTACCCGAGAGCAGAAAAACAACTACTTACTTGGCAGTTTGGAGGTTATATGCACAGATTGGGTCATTTTATGGAGCCTTGTGCTGCCCCTCCGGAAAATAAATCAGCACACCTACAAGCAAAAGTCAACATCTCAGTGCCACAGAGTCAAATGAAAACATTGTTTTGAAGCTGTTGGTGATAATTGGCATGAGCTAATAGGTAAATAGTGTTGCTGAAAGTTGCTTATTAGGTCACTGCAATGTTAGCAACCAGGATGACAGAGTTTCTAGTTGAAACATGCTCTGGTTTCACATCACAGAAACTGTTGTTTTTAGACTTCACAGTCCTGAGGTTTTTAAAATCATCTGGGAATTGTGGTTAGCTATCCAGCAAACATAATAGGTCATTCAAAAACAGCCTTGGCTATTCTGGCTGACCGAAAATAAATAAAGCTGTAACCCTCAAAATAAGCAGGTTGCATGCATTTTTGTATGATCTCTTTTATTTGTAGTGTAATGGGTTTACTGTGTTGTTTCAATGCCCTGAGACATTTTTTATGAACAAAAAATGCATTTACATCACACCTGATTTTCTCTTTTTATTTATGTATTTCAGTTTTAACAGTGGTAGAATTTCACTTCCACTACAGCTTTGTGATATTATGGTTTACATTTAAAACCATGTTATTTATTACCTACTATGTTTTGGACACTGCCATGTTTGCTCAGAAATAGGCCATATTATATTTCAAAAAGCCTTGGAGTACCATGTACGTATATGAATATATAATACAGTAACTTGGACCAGATATCTGAGGTCAAATTATAACAATTTGAATGCAAAGCTGACTTGATTTTCAGAGTGTCACTCTTTTCCTTTAATGACAGCAATACTATTAAAGTGTTGTGACTGTTTTGGGTACAAAATAAACCTAAGGTTTTTATTGGTAAATTATCCACCACTTAGAGAATCAAATATGCAGATCATTCCAAGTTTACAACTTTTCACTGTGCTTGTAGATTTCTGAAGCCCACTTATCATTTAATATTATCACTGTTTTATGAAACTCTACAATGGTTTTATTATGCAGATGTTACGGTACATTCAACGGTATAATATTACACATTAACATTTTATTAACACTATATATCCTGCACTTCCTTTATGATGTTTAATTTCAATACCAGTGGACAAAGCAGGTCATGAAAATACAGTTAAAACACACACACCCTTCACCGAGGAGGGGAAAAGCATGTTGCACATAACTGTTTTCACAGAGCCCCAGGCACATTCCACCAGACACTTCCTATTTCACAAAGCACTAATGTGACCAGGCTCGGACATGTCAATCCATCACAAAGACTCCACCAGGGTGGTGAACGGCTCAAATGCAGGATATAATGAAAAGACTGCTGGGCCAAGGGAAAAAACAGAAGCACGACACTGGTTGAAGTAGTGTTGGCGAAGACTGTGTCTAATTAAAAGCATACTGCGTATCGTTTGATCGCATTTTACAGGCCAAAGCTGTTTTTTCCACTCACTGAGCAAAGTAATGGCACCATGTGGAGACTGAAACCAAATGCTTCAATATGTTTTGCATTGAAGAGACTGACTGGAGCAATGCATCTGACCAGGTTTCCAGTTTCTGTGATACAGTCTAGCCTGTCAACTCACAGCGTGCTGTCTTGATTTGCAGCTTGCAGGACTTCCCCGTCCTTCCAGCTGTGAGCTGAGATGTATCACTGTGTTTGCCTGCTGGTAAAAGCCTAATTACAAGGCAAGAGGGGAAAAACACATTCCTGTCTACCTCCTGTGCCTCTTAACCAGCATGCTACAAACATGCCAGGCTCACAAAAACAAAAGCATGTCCACCATTTGACTAAGATCTGAACGTTTACACTACAAGAGGAAAGTTTGGACACGCCCACCCATTCTTCATTATTAAGGTTTTCCATGTCTTCAATAATAACATCATCCAAACTACAAAATGAAAAAAAATTGAAATATGGGGATTATGTATTGACTAAAAAAGCCAAACAAATCAAAGCTTTTGTATATTTAAGCTTCTTCAAAACCACCACCCTTTTTCTAAACTATATAAAAGAATGTTCCTATGTATGTTGGACACTAATTTCTCTTAGACACTATCTAAAACATCCTTAAAGAAGCTGAATTCAATAAAGTGAATCTAAATGTTTGACCATTTCAGAGCTTGTCACTTTAAATCAAAAGAAATTAGTGTTCAAACCCCGTACCTTTCATTCAGTTCTGATCCATAAAAGTAAGAGCTTTGTGAATCACATTCACCACATTGAACATGGGAACAGTGACTTCTCAGAGCAGGCAAATAACTCGAACAAATCTTCCACTGTGGCGTTGTCTGAATGGGAGTCATGTTTTGAAAGTGACCTCATAGCACTCCCTCCCATTTTCCTGCAGAGGAAGCAGGAGGTCTCTATTCACATTATATGTTATGTGAACTTTGCAGGCTGTGCAAGGACACTTCTTATTTAAAAAAAGGGCAGTCCCATAAAAAATAAAGCTTTGCAGAGCTTTCTGACGCCCACCCGCCACACTGTCAGGAATTTGTGTGCAATCACATCACTTAAAGGAATAGTTTGCCCCAAAAAATAAACATAATGTATCATCATTTATGTACATGCACATTGTTTCATAAATTCTTCTATACATAAAATTAGATATTTAGCATAATGGCAAGCCTTCTCCTTTCCATAAAATGAAACTATATGGTTACCAGGCCCATACAGTAAGCACCATATAAAATTGTCTCTGCAACTATGTGCCAAATCTTCTGAAGCAATATGACAGTTTGAAATAAAAGCTGTTATGTGATTACAAAAAAATAAATCCCTTCACCAAATCTCTCAAGACATTTTGCACTTAGACATTTTCAAAGCTGGTGTCTCGAGATGTCTCATTCCAGTATTGTGGTTAGGGATAATGAATACCATTAGGTCTCACATCTTGGTGACCAACTGAAATGCATCAGATACCAGGGGAATCCCATAAGTTTGATTCATATGGATTAGTTTTGCAGCAGCTTTATGAACTTGCTGGATCATTGTGAGGGTGCATAATTGATGTCAGAATTTAACATTTTATTTTTTTAGTGAACTATCTCTTTAAGAAGCATATAGCAAACATGATTATTTGACACTGTCCTCCTCTTATTTACTTTATTTTGTGGAAAAAGAACAGTTTGAGCATTTTGCTAAATATCTTATTTTCTCATTAATAGAAGAACATAAGTAATCTTTGGAGTTACTTATTGGAGTGTTTTTGTCTTGACTTGTGTTTGAGTCTGAGTAACGATTACATATTTTTCATTTTGGGTCAAACTTTCTTGAGCTACACTGCGTTGCATTGTTTTTACTAGTGTCGCAGCCAGTGCAGAAACACAGCTGCTCTTTCCTGAAGGGAAGTGGCTCTGATACAGCCCCAGGGTCTCCTGGAACAGCAGCCATTGTCTTTCAGGACAGCGAGTGCAAGACAGTTGATCAATGCATCAAAAGCTGTTTCCTCAAGGACCAGGCAAGGAAAAATAAACAAGGAAACGAAGTACATGCACATGCTCTAAAACCTATATCCCAGTGACATCAGATCATTTTTCAGGATACCAAAGACAATGTTTAATGTTCTAGTTGCTGCAGGACGTATGATCACATTTAAAGAGCAAAACATGCTTTTCAGTGAACGTCAGTTGCTTTTATCTTGCAAGTCTAATAAACTTCACACAACATAAATATCCTTTGAAGGTGGATGGATCTCAGCTTGTAACCAAGGAATTTTTACTATAATTAATCATTATCCCACTTCTGTGGGACTTTTTTGAGATGTCCTTCTATGGTTTTCTCATATCAAATCTATTTGGAAAAAGTCGAATGACATTGATTAAATGACAAAAGGGTTACTGATTTAGTAGTGACTCACCCAGTCTTTAACTTCTCACAAAAACAGCACACAAAACTGCTAGGAGATGTTTGAAAGTTGCTAGTTCAGGTTAGTTTCTAGTTTTAAAAAGTGGAAAATGCTCACAAGCCATTTTTTACATCATAGTCATTACTACAACTAACACTTTAGAAGAACTAATGACTTTTCAAAATTAAATTTATGGCTTTTAAAAAAATGTTTTACTTGCAATTTTTAGGAGGTTCAGAAACATACTTTTCCGTTTTTTTAGTGGCGTTGTTTGTAATGTAATTTATTATTTATTTTTTTTATTAACTCATTAATTCTAATAATTAAAACTATATTTGTGCTGTCTTTTATGTCAAAATCTTTTTATTTTTTTATTAAATGCCCTCAGTAAATTTAGAATGCTATAGGCATTGTAACATGTTGACAATAAAATGCTATCGACATCAAGAAAATTCATCTTTAAACTGCAAAGGTGGACACGTTTATTTACACAGACGACGACTCAAAGGTGACACAATGCTATATCTGCATAACAAGATTACTGTAATTTTCTTTAATTCAATAATTTGCGCTTCCTTATGATGACAATTTAGGCGTATTTCACTAGTTCCCACTACCTCGGCGATAAAATAGTTTGTTTGGCGAACTGTCCGGGGGACAGGCAGGGAGCCCGGCAGCCTCCGAGCCCTAGGAGGTTTAACCCTCTAGGAGACTAGAATTAACAGATGCTCGGAGACCAGCCTGGTCCCCGCTTGCCCCCCGGAGGAAGTGGAGAACTTGGCAAACAAGGGTCGGCTTCAGCTCGGGTGGCGGAAGGGGAGGTGGAAGAAGACAAAAAAACGCAGAAGCCGAGGATAGGGAAAGAGTGGTATTTAAGGTGGTGGAGGAGAGATTCGCAGGGTTATCAGTAATAAGGAGATTGGTGGCAGCTGCGATCGTTCGTGCGTGCTCCTCCTGAAATACGATTTATTGCTTAATCATCATTTCTAATAACCTTTTCATGTAAAAAAGATAAAGATGTGGGTTGCTGCCAGGTTCGTGTGAGTTGACATTTAATAAATAACTTTGCCTGAAGTGAATTATTGAAATGTGTGTGTTTGAAGAACGGTTTTGTTCCAGTGCAAAAGCCTTTTTGTTCTGGACGTCAAGGTTGAAGGGCGCATTTAATTTCACCCTTGAGCTTTGCAATGTATCCCAATGATGTCACTTCTCCTGTTATTTGTTAGTTTGTTGTCACACTATTCGTTATATTACGTGGACTGGGTGTTATCATCCAAACAGAAGATATTTTCAGCAAGTTATTATATTTTGATGAAAGCTTATGAAGACTTCTTTTCCCATTTGGAACAGCATTCGGAGTCTTCGAGAAGCAAACTGTGAGAGCAGGCCATTGTGAGATCCTTGTGTCGTGTCGCTCTCTCATTGAGTTGTCTCATACATAGACATGCTCCTCTGTCTCCTCATATCTTGGCATGCGTGATATTTGTTCATCAGCATGCATAATTACCCATCACAATCTGTCATGCCAGATTTTGTGTGAAGGAGACTAATTAAGTGCAGATTGATAACGAGCCTTTGGTTTTTATTTAGCAGCCCAGTAAGAGGTGTAGGGTCAGCAGGGAATGTTTCCCAACCTGGAATGACACGAAATCGTGATTTGTTGCTCGTCGGACCTGATAAAAATAAATACGCTAATAATATTAGGGTTTTACCATGTTAATTTAGTGTGACTGAGAAAATCATGATAAAAGCTGTGTGATAGGAAACAATGAACCATTTGCTCTGTTCTGTACACATTCTGCAATAACAACAGACTGAATTTAAGCTATTTTTTAAAATATAGATTATGATTCTGTACTTGTCTAAACTAAAAAAAGAAGGCCATGAAAGCCTATGCCATTGGGCATGTCCTATTATGCACTGAGTTTATTTGCTTTTGCTTTTCTGTGATTTTGATTTTAATAAAAAGCCTCTTGATGTTTGTTATCATGGCCATTTCAGATAATGACAGCCACATTCCTGCTAATTGCTTTCATTTCAGTGGAGGTACTTGTATGTAGCACTACAACTTTACAGTATTTCTACAATTCAATTAAATCATTAAGCTGAGGAGACAGCATATGCAGAAGAGCTCTCTCTGGGGCCAGACAATTTTTAGTAATTGTGTGCTTTTTGTCATGCTCTGATCAGATCGGCATAACTGCTTTATAACACTATGATTAAAGTGTTTGCAAGAATACTGACTCATACAGCCTCGTGCCTTGATGGGCTTAGAGTTTATTGGAACATTGTAATAACTTGTACCCCTCTTGTGGATTTGAAATTGGTATTCAGTATGTTTATGATTTGTGGATTGTTGTAATAGGTAAAGCACTGATGATAATTGTCAATATAGTTTTCACACAATAGTATAGTACAGTATGTCCTTCATATTGGAGTGTTAACTTAGAGTGATAGTTCATCCCAAAATTAAAAGCATATCATCATTACACATCATCATATTATGTCAATATATGATTTTGTGGAACAGAACATGAGACTCCAAGAAGGATTTTTGCCTTTTTTTTATAAAGTGGATGGTGACCAAGTTCTGTTAAACTCCTAAAACTCATAAAAGTATCATAGTAGTCCATACAACAAATTCTGTTTATTTAATTAGTTTAGTCCTTATGATAGCTCTGAAGAAAACCGCCAAATTGAAGCCATTATTCACTACTTTTTATTATTTTGTATATAAAAGCAGCATTAACATCCTGCTTAAAATCTTATTTTGTTCTCCATGGAAGACAGTCATACTGGTTTAGTATTACAGTACATTAGGGTTTTTTTTTGGTCTTCGTTTTTTTTGCATTGGGAATATTGATATGGAACAATTTGAATAATTTAATGCAAAGTCTGCTTCTTGCAGAGAATTCTAGTGTATTTGGGTGCTTATATCTTCACGTTTTTTAGCTTAGGCTTCACTGAACTTTTCTAGTACATAAAAATGTTTTTATAATCACACCTTCATTCTGTGTTAGCTTTAAAATTAAGTTTAATCAACCTGTTTTCTCACATTTTATCATTTGCTCCTTAGTGCTTTGTTAGTTCCGCCGGTTTGAAACAATAAACAATAAGCAAATGACATTATGCACGTTATTAATTTTACAAGGGTGTGACAGGCAAACTATAATGAACCCGAAAACCAGTTTTATCCATGAGCTTGTGGATTTGAGTTTTTTTTCCACTGCTGTAAAAGCAGCAAATCAAATTCATACATGGAATGTATTATTCAAATATATTTAAATTAAGTCAGTGTATTCAAATGGCAACAGCAACGGGTGGGTAACGCTGACTGCATTATGTGCTGAGGTATAGCTTACTTTTCTTGTTGCGATGAATGCTGAAAAAATGAATACACGTATTCAGCCATCCAACATGTTGTCTCAGAATGTTTCACATTTGACAGATTCCAGAAAATAACTGTTCACTTTAGAATGTCCACAATGTGTTATCATGTAAATTTATCAGCTTAAGTTGGTTGATAGAAATATGAAACATTGTAAGTATGCTAGTGCGCTGAGGATTTAGAAATAGAACAGTTTATGGAGAATAAGGAGTTTCTCTTCATGCCCAGGGGGAGGAAAAAAACTTTTTTTTCTGATTCAGAGGCCCAGACTTAGCAGCAATTTGGTGGAGTTGATGAGATGAGAACTTATTTTGGAAACCAATGAGATATGATAATATGCTCTATAATAGTATAGCAGACTACTTGCATAAGTGTATATACACTTATGCAAGTATATACACACATATATACAGTATATGCACATATGTTAAGATTTAAAAAAATATATATTGTAAGATTTAAATTCAAAATTGCAAGAAAGACCGAATTGCAAGATGAATTTAGAATTCTACACCTCATATTTTTTTAGTTTAAGTCTCAGTTCTATTCAATTCAGGGTTTTTTTGTGACAAAAGAGTAATTGTAATTTTTTTGTATCACACTTGTGACTTTTCTTGCAGTTATGAGTATATATACATATATATGTGCGTGTGTGTGTGTTACAATCATTTCAGTAATTTATCACTAGACGATTATCCAATTTAAATTCATGTTTAAAATGAGTAAGGTCAAAAGTAATCTAAAAGTAATCACAAAATAGTCACTTTACCTGAAATTTGTAAATGTAATCTGCAATCACAATCACTTTTGTACAGTATACCAGCAATGTGCATCAGTGTTAAAATCTTCTATTAATTTGACCAGTTACCTTAAAATTAAAAAGGTTCATTTGAACTCTTATATCCTAAATATAATTCTTATATCCTTAATTTAAAAAAATGTAGTGTTACAGATTGCCCCAGTTTCCCATACTTTCTTTTTGAATTTTACAAGGATCACAGACAACAAGGAATCCATTGGAGCTAAAGCACATCAGCGCAGCCCTCTGTTGCGTGTCCTACATGGGTCGCAGTCACCATCTGCATGCAGATAAATCATTGATTACACTGATCCATGGATCGCTGGGACCTCTGGGAATTGAGCGTCAGTGGTACCAGGAAGGGAGTGAAAAAAAGAAAGAATGAAACAAACAAGATTAATAACAGCTTGATGCTAGAAAGCCCTTTGGGAGCTGACTGCTAAGTGTTGTTGACAAAATGCAGGGCTGTAAGGCACAGATGAATAGTCTTCAGAAGCTGACACCGTGGGTAGTGCTATATTGTTGTAGTTATATAAAAGCAGCCAGTGGAGCACCTGTCTTTAGAGTCCGGCTGAGGATGGCCCGCACATGCAAATCACATCCCTCTCCGAGGCCTCTCAAATATAAGGTAAGCGCATTACAGGGGGCCAATCAGTATGCAGCCATGTGCTTCTAAAAAGCGTTGTTGCTAGGAGCGAAGCAGCTCATTTGAATATGCTGATTCTAAGGCTACAGGTGAGCATTTGCAAAATTTGTGCATGTACCTAACAACGAATGTAGATGATGTCTCTGGGTTATTGCCATCAGTAACATTTTTTGCTTGGCTTTAACAATAAATGTTGCATTTAAATCATGAAAAATTGCACCACAAAACAACACATGTACCACAAATATGGAAAACTGTTTCCAAAACGGGATTAAAAATAATAATAATAAGAAGAAGAAGAAAAGAAAATATTGGCTCTTTATCTAAAAACTGCATTTAATTTGAACACATACTGTATATTAGGGAGAAGGTACAGTAGTAATGTGTAAATTTTGAAATAAAAGTTTAAAATGGTGTGAAATAATAATAATGTTAATTGTGACTTTTTACCTCTACTCTCGTTATTCTAAGTTTGAATTTCACAATTTTGATTTAAATTCAAAGTTGTGAGAAAAAGGTCAGAATTGAGAGATAAACTCAGCATTTTACTTCTGTTTTATTTCTTATTTTTTTTTCTCTAAATTTTTAAAATTTAACAGGATCTCGCGTGATAACATCCGAATCGGCTGCTCATAGTTCTTTTTTTGTGACAAAATAGTAATCGTGTTTTTTTCTATATCACACTTGTGACTTTTCTTGAAATCATGAGTTTATGTCTGATAGTTCCAACTTTGTCTTCTCAGAATTGGCAGTTAACATCTCGCAGTGAGTCCTCAGCACAATCACTGTAACGCTCAGCTGTATTAAGGAGAAGGAGACGTCAAGGTAAGTTTAAGAATATTTATTAAAGAGAATAAAGTCTTTATAGGAAAGAGGAATGCAGAGCTTGAATGTCGCTGCACAGCACACAGTTCTGAATCTCCGTGAATGCTCAGGTAAGTCAATCTCAATCCATATATCATTTGTCCTTAAATGTCCGTGATGTTAATGGGGATCTTTATATCTTTCCAGGTGGATCCAGATGCGGAGGAGAT
>JAUCNO010001851.1:15036411-15049844 GCA_032353835.1 Enteromius viviparus
GGCTAGAATTAACAGATGCTCGGAGACCAGCCTGGTCCCCGCTTGCCCCCTGGAGGAAGTGGAGAACTTGGCAAACAAGGGTCGGCTTCAGCTCGGGTGGCGGAAGGGTGGAAGAAGACAAAAAAACGCAGAAGCCGAGGATAGGGAAAGAGTGGTATTTAAGGTGGTGGAGGAATGATTCGCAGGGTTATCAGTAATAAGGAGATTGGTGGCAGCTGCGATCGTTCGTGCGTGCTCCTCCTGAAATACAATTAATTGCTTAATCATCATTTGGCGTGCTGTCCAGAGAACGAGCCTGGAGGTCGGCGAACGACGAGCCCTAGTTGCTAGAACCCTAGCGTCTGGCTCAAACTCTGAATGCCCCCTTCGGTAGGAAGATGCAAAGGTGGAGAAGGGGTGGAGGTGGGATGTGTAACAAGATGTGGAAGGGAAGGAAATGAGCTTATTTAAGGGAAAGGTAAGAGGATTTGATTGGACGTGACGGAATTATGTTGATAAGGAAACAAGGTTCCAGCCGTGGCTAATCATGCGTACACGCTCCTCTCGAAATTTTGTTTATCAACATCACTTAAAATAGGCTTATCCAATTTTGTAAAAGAAAAAATACAGGGTAAATTTATGACAAAAAAATACTATTGTCAATTATTGCCCTTGATAATAGAACAGGAGAAAAGAATTTGTAAAAAATTGCGAGTTGGAAAAAAGGATGTTTTTTGTTGTCAACACATAATAAATAAATCATATCTGCTCTTCTTTGTTTATGATGAGAGAATTTTCCAGAGGAGAGGACTCAGAACTTTTAACAAGACTTCAGTTAACTTAACAATGCATAAAAAGAAGTCTTTAATACAGTGTGAGCAGATCTAACTGTAAGTATAAAACAACCTTTTTAAGCCACTCTCCTATGAGTGTTAGTCATTTGTATTAGATTTGTCAAAAGTATTATTTATTTCATAAAAATTATGTTAATAAAGTTAATAGAAATTGTAGTAAATTGAAAACACCACTTAAAAAGCCTGATGGTGGCCATCTGCCGTGACACAGTTCAGTGAATAACAGCAACATCCTCCCATTGTTTCTGAAAGCTGCTTCAGAAAATGGGCTCTTCCTGTGAAAATCACATTTTAGGGCCGTCTAAACAAATTCTGCCAGTCACTGACAGTTTCATTATTTAGTGGTGTTTTGTTGGGTACACATCACTGTTAGTACAGCTCATACTCAAACATTAAATTATTGAGCATGAAAGTATTTGTAAATCACTTACACTCGGTGTGCTACAAACGTGAATAGTACCTGAAATGATAGAGCTTGTTGGGAATGGTGTTATTAATATTTTTTATACAAGGTCAGACTTGTGACTTCCAAAAAATTATAGATTTTTACTACACTCTTAAGAGCCTTCCACCCCACAAAAAACAAGGCTGGCTTGTATTTGACTACAATTTATTCTCCATGCATGCATGTGCTTCCTAAGCAAAATCATACACATATCAATTGCTCTGATACTTTGTATGCTTTTTTATGTTTACATTTAACATGTCAGTCCAAATCAATCTTAGTTCTGAGAATAATGAACAGATTGTCCTACTCTTTATCTAGCACTTGTGTCTGTATTCTCTGGCCGTGTCAAGCAGAAGTTGGTCTCGTAAGAGTCTATTTTTGATTATCAACTTGATCCTGTCAGAGTCAGAGCAGCTCTGCCATAACAGTACATGACAGAATGTTTCTTCCTAATCATAGATTATATGAAGTGACAAGTGGTGCAGGAAAGAAAGTTTGAGTACAAACTTTGGTTTATACTCTAATTAAGTTTCCACAAAGAACCATTCAGTCAAAGGTTCTTCAAAGAGCCATCTCTTTCTTACCTTTTTATAATCTGAAGAACCTTCTTTCACAGCAAAGCTCTTCAGATGTTAAAGGTTCTTAATGGAACCATTCAAGACTAAAAGGTTCTTCTATGGCATCGTGAAGCATCTTTATTTAGGTGTGTATAGGGAACAATTCTCATTAGTTGCTTAGCATCCATATTTTCTAGCATATTAGCTGTTATGGCTACACAATTATTAAAGGACTTTATATATAATAAAAGGGTTTTTTAATAGTTAACATAATCATGTCTGTTCTGCTAAACATTAAGATAACTTCCTGTGGAAACTCATCCACTCTCCACTATAATAACACAGTCTCACTTTAACATTTTGACGCTTGGTCAAAACAGATTTGCTTCGTTTTTTGAAGCTCAAGGTACCCCTTCTCAGCAAAATTACGACGTGAGGGGTCCTCCGTTATTTTAAATAGGAAACACTTTGTGTCAATATGCCGGTGCAATATATATTTTTTATTTCATCATCATAATTAAAAGATATATTGGGTAAAAACATTGGCATTATTGCATATATGTAGGGGTGTGATTTTTACAGCCCAAACAGTTTTACTTAAAATTATATTATTTACACATTTATGAGCATGTAACCCTAACCCTGCTCCTAAACCTATAATCTGTGAATAAAACGCAAGATATAGCAGGCAGATACAACCACCATCATCATTTATTTGAAAGATATTAATATTCCAAGTCTTCTGATGCGAAACGATTGATTTGTGAGAGGAATAGATGCGGTCACTGTCTCTGTCTTCCGTGCACTTCCTGTGCTCTCTGCAGTCTGTGAGCGATTTAATAAAATGCGCTTCAAGAATCCTTACGTCAACGTTGGTTGTGAAATGTCATTGGCTCTTGCGTGTCTCGTGATTGATTGCGTCATGCTGATGTGAAATACTATTGGTTCTTGTGTATCTCGGGATCGAATGCGTCATGCTACCGGACACGAGTGTGTTTTCTGAATGAGATGTCAGCGTGTGAACGGAGCAGGACATTTTTAGCGATTAAAACCTTGTGTTTCACTCTCTTCTTCACATAAAGACTTTGTATGGTTTCAGAAGACTTGGAATGTGACACGACTTGTTTGTAATGTATTGTAAACTGCCTGTTTGTTGGGGTCAGTCGTGGCCTAATGGATAGAGGACCTTTAACCCAAAGGTCGTGGGTTCGAGTCCCAGGTCTGGCAGGGATTGTGGGTGGGGTTAGTGAATAACCAGAGCTCCCTCCACCTTCAATACCATGACTGAGGTGAGACCCTTGAGCAAGGCACCATTCCCCAACTGCTCCCTGGGTGACGAAGCAATGGTGTATGCTGTGTGTGTGCGTGGTTGATCACTTCCCACTGCTGTGTGTCTGTGCACTTGGATGGGTTAAATGCAGAGCACAAATTTCTAGTATGGGAAACCATACTAGTCACTTTCTTTCCTTTCCTGCTTGTTTATGATTAATTTGTGCAATAAATACCTGTACAGTAACTGCATTTGCCTGTGTGTGTGTTTATATTGTTCAGAGGTGGGTAGGTTTAGGGTAGGGGTGGTGTTTGGTGCTCCAATAAAACAAAAAATATATATAATAAATTTATATATGCATGCAAACCATTACATTAAGCCAAACACCTGAAAACAACAGAGGACCCCTCGCGTCTTAAAGTGACTGAAAAGTACCTTGAGCATCAAAAAACAATGCAAAACTGTTTTGACTAAGCGTCAAAATGTGATGAGACTGTGTTGACTACTAAACTTGACTGTGTTCTTTGTATTGCTCTTCTTCTCAAGCTTGCTTCCTAGTCTAGCTGTCTAATAAACCTGGCATTGTATATCACAAATATTGTTGGCTCCTCGACAAATTGGTTTCGTTCCTCTTTTCTATAAAAGGCAATGGTTTTAAAAGTGTCAGGCTGTCAGCTGTAAAAAATAAATGTTCTGTCACGAGAACAAAACTGAGAAAATTACATATGAATCCAGCTACCTTTTACATGAATTGCGTAACATTTTTATATTTTCTATGCTGATTTAAGCACACAGAGAGAATAACTTTGTTTGTGACATGCTAACTGGTTTAACTTAATTATTAGACAGACCCTGTCTGCCCGTTCAGTATTATCCACATACCGACAGATAATGTGATTTAGAGGAAGAGAAAGTCTCCATAGCATGCTGTCGTGAACACTGCAGGCTCTATTCGCCTGTAAACAACTTATATATTATCCACAGTGATGGACGAACAAAGGACTTCTGTCATGGAAGCGAGTCAAATCATGTCACACACTATTTAACTATATTAGATTAACTATGAGAATGTACTAAATCACATTTAATGGTGTTACAGTGAAAGCTGCAAAGGCCAGCAATAGTATGGGCTGGGATAGAACCATAACAGAAGGCTGAATTACATTCAGTTTCTACTATTAATAACTTGACTTATGAATGTGATCACATGGATGAGGCTGGCATCTACCAATCCCCATCACTGCATCAGTAATCTACCGATTCAGACTGCACTTTGTCAATCACAAGGCGTTTCGGTAACCTGAATCTGATTCTTCGCACAAATTCATTTTACTTCATATCTATGAGTGAAAGCGAATGGTGGAGGGGCGACCCAGACAGGGAAGGTCCCGTAAATAGAATCATGAGACCTGAAGCATGTGATTCTTTTAGCATTTCGGAGGCAAGTTCAATTTTCAAACTACAGAACTGTCTTGGGGCAACAACAATATTGTATTTGTCTTCTGAGATCAGTAGATCAGGATGATCAGATTAGTAAAAAGGTCGTGAAATGTCATATTTTGTACTTTTCCTCCTTTGTTTATATTGCATTAATTTATTTATTGCATTCCAAGTCATAATAAAACATGAGGTTAAACCAATTTACACATTTTAAAAGTCACATTTATGTTCTTTTTCAACACTGTATCACTTTTAACTTTCATAATTTTAGGGAAAAAAAGGATTATTCCCTAAACCTATTTATTTAACATAAAAATACAATTTGCTTAAATGTTCTAACAGAATACAAATATTTAAGTGAAATAGCAAATAAAAGGGCTATAGGTTTAAAACCTTAATGTTTGATGTTTTTCTGTAGTTATTGATGTACATTTCACATAAATTCAATGCTTTATTGGGTTATATTGCTGAGCTCAGTCTACTCAGAGAACATTACAGGTAGGCTTTGTACAAAAACTGAATGAATTTTAGTGTCTTAAGATATTATAATTGTTCTGTCTCCTCTAAGACCAAGATTTGCGAAGCAAATAGACGCAATATATATGTGCCACACACCGTATATATTAGACACAGCTACATTTTGAATTTGAAGTTTCAAATTAAGACTTACTATTTCTGCAGAAATTTACAAATGACATTACTGTTACCTAAACGCGCCAGAACACAGACGAAGAAAGACATAAGACCCGTAGAATGTACTGCGATACACTTGAGCATAAAGTTATAACCTATCTTTGTAAAACTATGTTGTTAAATGTAAAGCTTTTACCATCCAAGCAAGAGCAATCGTAAGTAGAAACAACGCTCTCTATATTGCTAGTCCAACTATTTTCGGAAGTCATGAAACTTTGTCTTACCCTCAGGGTGACGTTTGCTACTTTGTTTTCGCGTTACAATAATCCGGGTATGTGCTGTTTAATTGTCAGCCTTTAGACGACCAGTAGTTACCGTTCATTCCGAGTAGGTAAATAATGAGGGCTCTGTGGCGGGATCCAGTTAAAACGATCTGTTGAAGTGTACTGTATGGCTCGGGCTCATGGGCGGCGCTGGCATTGATTTGAATGGGTGGTGCCGAGTTTTTTCCCACCCGTGTAACTGCGTCGTAATCTTCAAGTTGAAGAGCTTTGCATTTAGATCTGAGTATGACAGAAATATTCAGTGTCCCAGACTGGAAGTCCCCAAAAAGCCCAATTCTTATTAATGCAAATTCTCACATCAGTGTTGTTGCTTTTGGAAATACAGATAACAGGATACGTACCCTATCTAAAATGCAATAACGTGTAATTATTTCAATCACTTTCTTAATTTAACTGATTGTATTTGATTCGTTTTTGGTTAGGCCACATTTCTAATGTTTTCAACTCACAGTAGTATTCAGCACGGATTACTATCACTTTGCAAATCTTTTATCCCTCTATTTAAAATGATAATGGCCTTCATTTTAAAGCACAGCAACCACAAAATCAGACTTAACATGTTGAGGTTAGATGCTGACTTAAAACAGTAACAAGAAATAGTTTTGCAGTTATGTTTTTAAAATCAAATCTTTGTAAGGGTATGAGAGGAAACAAACAAACAAACAAACAAACAAATACAACAGCAAAGTAAATTGTATATTAAACCATATACATAAACTCACATAGGAAATAAAGCAGTCATCGAATAAGCAGGTGTCCTATTCTGTGTGATTAGTCCTTAAACATTGATTTCTCATATATTCAAGCAGCCTACAGAGCTTGTTACAAATTATAGCCTATAAATAACGTTTATTAGTTTAGAACACAGAATAGGACACCTGCTTGTGTATGTATATATAAATGATTATTATTGTTATAGAAAGACTTTGAGGTTTTGTCTACTAAACAGTCACAAATTTCAAGCATTTCAACATGAAAATGACAATATCATATTAAATTTATATTAGATTATGTTTAATCTGTCCTATTTATATTAGATCACAGTCCATTAAGGCAAAAAAAATAAAAATCTCAAGCCCTTGTTATTCTAATCATAGTCTGAAAAATAAAAAATAAAAACTTTAGACTTTCCCTCTATTCATTTAGTGCTTGTTTCAAAACAAAACAAAACAAAAACACTAACATAGCTTTTCTAATCTTTTTGTAGGCCTATATCTGTTTTATTTATTATACAGTTAAGCAAAACATGCCTATAACACTAGCTTGCTTTATTGTATTTGTTTTCTTATTATTTATTATATACTACATTTATGAATACTTATTGTACTACATTAAGCTAATGGAGACTTGTAATAGCATTTGCACATTATCGCTCTTTTAATGATTGCTTCCATTGTCCTCATTTGTAAGCCACTTTGGATAAAAGACTAAATGTAGATGTCTCTCTGTCTAAACTTTTTAAAGTGGTTAAGTTAAGAATCAGAACCAGCTTTATTGCCAGGTATGTTCACACATGTGAGGAATTTGTTTTTGTGACAGAGCTCTGCAGTGCAACAGAAAGACAGTGACAAGACAAGACACAAATAATAAAAAGAA
Organism: Enteromius viviparus; assembly: GCA_032353835.1. Taxonomy (NCBI): domain Eukaryota; kingdom Metazoa; phylum Chordata; class Actinopteri; order Cypriniformes; family Cyprinidae; genus Enteromius; species Enteromius viviparus. Next base: position 15,043,533 of record JAUCNO010001851.1, read on the forward strand.
TCCTATACAAAATAGTGTACCAAGTAGCACAAAACACAATAAATAACAGAGATACTTAATAATACTTTGTATATATTCTAGCTAAATGCGTGTTTGATGCGACAGGTGGCGTGAAAGTCTATAGCTCTAGCGGATGTGACCAGTGAACCAGAGAATAAGAAAATGACTTCCGGTGGTCCTTTCGTTTCTGCTGTAACTGACTCAGGATCAGCTTCACTCACATTCACTGGCGTCATCATAAAGAGGTATCGTTCAGTCAAAACTGATCCTGCTGCAGAGTCAGACTCAGAGCAAACAGCGATTTCACCTTGACGCAAGTATGGCGTCGGCTACGAAAATAATCCAGAGACTGAGGAATTTATTGGCAGGGGTAAGATGATGTTCATTTTAATCGTTTATCAGTCCAGCATTGTTAGCGTATCAATGTAATATGACAGCGATTAGGAAAAAACGTTTAAATGTGTGTATTTTCTTGTTTGTCTTTGCGTTAGTAATCAGCAGTTGTTTTCATGTCTAGATAATGTTTTATTTTGCATTAATAAAGGCATTTGTCTATTTCCTTAACAGCAAGATCTCCAGTCAAAACTACAACTTCGTTACACCGAGATTTCAAAGAGGTATGTACTTAAAAATGCATGAAATTTGCTAGAACCGACATTTATTCCTTCTCTTATATAATACGGGCAGTTGACATGTTTACTCATTTATACATTTGTGCTAAAAAAGATATGAATTTATTGCTTCATCAATAAATTAATCAAAATTCAATAAATTATTTCCCTTTGCTGAAAAATTAAGTGGCTAGCAACATAACATATTTTCAAATCACTGACATTGAATGCATTCATTAATCATTTTTTCATAATTGTTTTATTGATGTCATTGATGAAAGGACTCAGCCACCACCTAAACTTCCCGTTGGACCGAGCCATAAATTTGCAAATAACTACTACTGTCAGAGAGATGGACGCAGAGAGTCTCTTCCACCAACTGTGGTTATGTCTTCTCAGAAGGCCCTGACAGCTGGAAGGTGCACTGGCTTTGCTTAATGGAGAATATTGTTTGCAGATACGTCTTTATACAAGTCACTTCAGTAGAAAGTACCATGATAGGCTGCTAAGACACAATTGATAGCTGGGCTGCAAGAAGTGTAAACCGTATTATTGTCCCGTTGCGTATTTATTTTTGGTATTAATAAAAAGCATCTGCTATTAAAGTAATACACATGTTTTATATTATTTTATTTTCCATGTTCTAGTATGACTAGCCAATACTTGTAGTAATTCTAATGTTATTTATTATGCATTTTGTTATTTTTCTGTACACATAAAAAAAATTAACACTTTTTTATGATGATGCTTTATCATTGTGCAGTCAGCAAAATAATATGTAAATGTTGTGTTTAAACACTATACAATTAATACAAGACTATACAAAAACAACTACAAAAAATTATATTAATGTTCGAATACTTTAATGCTGCATATTATTTCTACATTTTAGTGGTCATGTGTTGTTTCAGGATAACCAGGTCATAAATCAGCGTTTTTCTCTTCTCTTTACAGTGAGGCTTCTGGAGTACTCAAACGCCCTGTTATTCCAGGCTCACCACCAAAGGAACTTCCACTGAGCATTGACTAGATTTTCAGTGTAAAATATGTGTTATTCTCAATAAAGAATGTGTATATACAAAAAACGCATTGTGCACCTTTTGTGTTTACTTTATAAGAAATGGATGATTATAACACATTTTTAGTTATTTGTTTTTGTGACAACCTCTTAACACTGCTTTAGGAAGAATCTTTTTTTTTATTATTCTTCCAAAGCACACCTATATTTAAATTCAGCAACACATAAACAGTAATGATGATGAGCATTTTTGTCTGAAAAACAAGTTGAAAAGGTGATTTCAAAACACTGATTTGGACAGTTGATGTAAAATGGTATGTTTTAAACATAAAACAAACTACTGGAGAAGACAGGCGTGTAATCAAATATAATTTAAATGTATAATGCATTTTTAACAAATGAGCATTAATTTTAATAAAGGTCCAAATAACTATGTGCTGTCCATCCTTTTGACCACGAGATGGCAGCAACAGTGCATGGTCTAGTACAGCTTTAAGCTTTAATACACGTTACGAGTTATTATACACGGTATAGGCTACTAATTTCTGGTATTTGACTCTTTATTATCCCTATAATTATTATTTCCCTTTATCTTGCTTAGCTCAATATGTTAAATATGCGACTATAAGGCATGAATAGATCATATTCTAAGTATGTGACCAAATAGGACAGAGCGGGTCGGATAAAGGATTGACACAGAGGCCAGTTAAGTTACATCTTTTACTTTTATCAGTATTAAGGCAGTCGCACTAGTTTGCGTTAAATTGGGAAAAAATTAATTTGGATTCAAAAATAGATCACCATATCCAACCATTAACCATCCGGGCCCGAGCAAGGAGGGGCGGATTTGTTAAAACTTTTCTGAAATGATAAAATGGCAAATGCCATATTAAGCCAATTTATTTTTTCTATGCTTCATCTTTAGTGTTAAACTAATTTCATATTTTGACAAGACTAATGCAGCCTACTTTTTTATTCTTTGTGTGTGTTGTAAATATTAAATGAATTGAATCAATAAAATAAATACAGTAGGCCTACGTAGTAAAACTTTGTGCTGCTACACCTTCTTTTAGTAGCAGAGATTTAATGTGAGCTTCTCAGTATCCCGCCGCTCCCTAATACGCAGAGTACACAGTCTGTGTAGGGCACCAGCTCCTAGAGGGGCACCACCCCAGTTGTTAAAAAAACAACTTTTGTTCTAAATTAAAAATACTATTATTTTCCCAGTAAAGGTGTAAACCATGGCGTCTATTTAATGCTGTGAATTAAAAAGAAAAAGAAAAAGCCTTTGATACTGTAAAACACAATTTTTTATTTGATTTATTAGATTTTTGGGGGGTTTTGATCAATACTTTAAAAGAGCAATACAAACTTTTTATTATGATTGTAATAGTTCAGTTAAACTTCCATTGAGAACAACTCACAGATTTGATATTTCCAGAGGTATTAAACAATGTGATCCGGCGGCTGCTTTTTTATTTCTTCTTACGCAAACAATGACTTTACTTTTACATAAGGACTCTTTTCAAGGAATCAGAATTAGAGATAGAGAAGTTAAATGCTGTCAGCTTGCTTTTTGAAAGATATATATCACAGGTTAAGAAAATTATAGAGTGCCTTTTCATTTTCTGAAGTCTCTGCTTTAAATATAAATATCAAAATTCAAAATTGAGGACTATCTCGTTTAGTCTACCCTGCTAAAGTATTAGATCCTTTCTTAAAAAATGTGATTCAGCCTTTTTTAATTTTATATGGAAAAAAAGATTCACTATTTAAACAAAAATATTTTATGTAATTCCTCTAAAAAAGGAGGTTTGAATTGATTTTTTTTTTAAAAACATCTGATACAACTTTCAAGTGGAACTGAATTAAACATTATATTAAACATAAAGAAAAGATATGGTATATTATTCCAAACCTTATTTTTTTTAAGTTTTTTTAAATGTGATTTTTAGGTAAATAAACTTCCCATTCAGTTTTTCATAGACAGGCTCTTTTATCTTGGATTCTTACAAACACAATTTTTCTCTCCATAGACAGATTATATGGAATAATGAATATGTCAAATAAATTTTTCATAAAAATTGGGTTAAAATGACATTTTATTGGTCTCACAGTTGATGAACAATTAAGTGTATCTACTTACATATAATTAATTTTTAAAGAAGTTTGGTATTCCAATACCTCCACGGGAATATAGTATTGTAGTTGATGCAATACCAGCAGGATTTGTAAGGCTTTCACAAGGTTTCGGTGAACCTAAGCGATTAACATTTTAAACAGAGATCTTATTAAATGGCATTAATATCAAAAATAGAAAATGTTTTAGATATTTGGTTCACTGCCCTGCAACATTTCAATGTAAGTAGCCTACTTCTGGAATAACCACTTTGAGAATATCAACAGGAAATTGATTTAGATTACAGTAACAATTTCTGTGTCAAAAACAAAGTTAATGAATTTAATGATTTACACAACTAACCAATTCCTTAAGAGATACAAAGATGATTTATATGAAGTGTGTGTTTTTTGTGGAATGAATGTTAAATATGTCGATTGTATGTATAATATTGTTGGATTATTATTAAAAAAGACATGGAAAAGACTCATATTTTATACGAACTCTTTTCATACTATTAGGTAAGTTTTACATACACAAGTGTAAATGGTCAGAAAGGAAGCCCAATATCTCCCATTTCAAACTTAAGGAATTAGTTTGAAACTCTTCAAGGACTGTCAAGCCGGAAAGCAATCAGAACTCTGAGCACACTGATTATTATTGTATAACCCCTTTATTTTTTAATTTTTTTTTACTTTTCAAATATGAATATCTTGATGGAAGTGATATTATGTGCTTTGAATGTTAATCGTTTAATTATTGCCAATTAAAAAAAAAAAAAGTTGAACCACACTTGTCCCTTGGTGGCATCCGTAAGTCTTTCCGGCTTTCGTAGTGACGTCACGAGTGCACAATTTTGAATCGTCCTGTAAATCTCATGGTGTGACAGCTGAAACATCTTAATATTGCACAATTCTTCCGTCTGGACTGATAAAAGCTTGAAAACAGCCATGAACGTTCAGCCTTCAAACCCTAACAACCCGATAGTGTTTTTCGACGTGAGCATTGGAGGACAAGTGAGTTTAAATTCCACTAATGATTCATTAGCAGATCAGCTAACGTAACTGACGCTAGATCACGCACAGTCTGTTTTATTTCCCCCATGATACTTGCTGATTCCTTAATAGCATCTAAGTGAATCAGAGTGCACTTACGGTGTCTTTACCCAGTTGAGTAAAGGCTGCTCCGTGCTGCTCTTTAACGTTTAAATGTGTAAAATTCATGCTAAATTATGCCTGCTCTAACCCTCTAGCGTCAAACATACAACTGTAACTACAGTGTCCATATAAACAGTTTAAAACAGCCTGTGTAAAGACAATGTGCTAAGGCCTCTTGAGAAGTGCTTCTTTACCACCTTTGCATACCAGCTGTCAACATGGCCCTGCTTGATTCCCAAAAATGCTTAAAGTGACCGCAATCAAGTATGGAGGGTTCGATATTCAGGTTTAGTTTATGAAGGGAAATCATTATAGTCTTATTTGTAATGTATTTTAGGTGGTACATAGGTAATATTTGAGACTTCTGTTAAAAACGAGTAACGTTACAATTTTTTTTTACCCTCTATCACTTTCAAGTTGATTATATCAGTGCAGGACCACACAGTTACCTGAAATATTAGTCCTTTATGGCAGCATTGTGCTGTAAAAAATTTGATAGTCCACTGGTTACAAAACTAAGGCCAGTTGAAATCTGAGAAAAGGCATCATTTGTGTGTTTTGAGAAATAAATAGATGTATATGAGCGTAACAAATATTAAAACAGCAGCGTATTGAACAAACATAATGTATATTGTGATTGATTTGACATACAACTAATGTTTTTAACTATATGAATTTTTTAATATTTCAAAGAAATCTCTTCTGCTCACTAAGCCTGCATTTATTTCATCAAAATCCAAAAGCATAATTGGTTTCTATTTTAATATATTTTAAAATGCAATTTATTCCTGTGTTCAAAGCCAAGTTTTCAGCATCATTCTCCAGTCTTCAGTGTCACATGAGACTTCGGAAATGATTTTAATAACCTTGATTTACTGCTCAAGAAACATTTAATTGTCGCCATCATCATTACAATTATCAATATTTAAAACAGTTAAGTACACATTTTTCATGATTCTTTGATGAATGGAAAGATCCAAATATCAGCATTTATACTTATTTACTTAATAGGATAAAGATCTGCCACCTGCAGTAGATTTTGATATTCTAGGTTTATTATCAGCGCAGCGGACATAGAGGACTGTAATGGGATAAGAGCTTGTTCAAGTACTGAGGAGCTAAACCATTCAGGGCTTTATAAGGTTTATAAGTTATAAGTCAAATCTATCTGATGTCTGATAGGGAGCCAGTGCAGTGTTGACAGAACCAGGCTGCTCATTAGGCTTGGACGGTATCCAAATTTTGATAACGTCATACCGTCTCCCTATTTTACCCCGGTATACGGTATTACCGTTAATAGTAAAAAAAAAAAAAGAAGACGTAAGACTCATCACCAAACTGTTGGCTTGTGCCCAAACCGTTCAGAAACTGAATACCAAACACTAATTCTGAAACAATAATAAAATA
>JAUCNO010001851.1:15057547-15071041 GCA_032353835.1 Enteromius viviparus
TTAAAAAAAAAAAAAAAAAAAAAAACTTAACCCCATCCTTTCTTTCCCTTTCTAGCCTGCGCTTATCTGAACATTGCCTGTTATACGGTATTATGAGCACTTCCTAAGTTGCTTTTGCCTCTTTAGGACTAATTGCTGGCTTTTTTCCCCACATGTACGTCGCTTTGGATAAAAGCGTCCTCTAAATGTAAATGTAATGCTTTTTTATTAATATATTTATTTCGCAAGCATGTATTAAAATGATAAAATATGACAGCAAAAATTACTTGCATTATAAAATATTTGCATTTTCAATAAATGTGTTTTATTCATCAAATAATCAAAGAAAAAAGTACCTTGAGTTTAAGCAAAAAAAAATCAAGCAGTACAAGATTTCTTAAAGATGTAACACTGAAGACTGAAGTAATGGCTGATGTAATTTCAGCTATGCATCACAGAATTAAAAAAACATTAAAATAGGAAACTAATATTACAAACTGCACTAATATTTCACACATAATATTCACTTATTACAGTTCTGCATTTTTGATGAAATAAATACAGCCTTGATGAGCAAAAGAGACTCCATATACGGATCCCACAGTTTTGAAAATATCTGTTGCTACTTCTGTTTCATTGCCACTTCTAGCTAAGCAGCTCCCAATGTTTGCAACAAAGCTATACATTTTAACTCATAGCATGTATGATTGCAAGAAATGGTATCATTGTTAACCTTTAATGCTAGATCTCTTGAAAAGGCACAGCAGGCTTCTGAAACACTTTGTATAGTTTCGTAGCAAGTTTCGCATCCACAGTTGGTGTAGTTCTTTTGCTCATGTGCCAGTAGATGTTCCACAAACAAGTGTCATCTGGAAATTTTCTTAAAGGTCCAGTCTTGTCACCCCTAAACCATAAAGCAATGCCAACTAGCATACTGTTAGCACAGGCCATCCACAGAAGATTGACGCTGGCATAAGCTGGCACCATGAAGCCTAGAAAGGTGCACACCAAGCACATCAGCAGATAGGGTATCCAGTTCAAAGCGAAACCTAGAGTCAGACTGACAAAGAGAGGAGGAGAATTTTCTTGAATTTCAAAACTTTCTTCTTCTGCCTCCTGTTTGTGTAGGTTGTATAGGGGTTGGTTTTTCTCTGGATCAAATGCTGTGGCTCTTTGGATCCAACCAATCGTCTTCTTAAAATAAAACAGAAGTATGAGACTTACTGCAATAAATATCTGCATAGTAAATTGAAACACCACAGTAGATCCGTGAACGCAGCACACCAGGACTCGCGCATTGTCTTTGTAAATCTCTATAGGTTGTGTGTCCGTGTAGTTGTAGGTGTAACAGCACGCGGTTGCCCACAGAAGCACAACCACAGTGCAGTAACATACAGCCCTGGGCCGAGAGCTTGAGCTGACGTCTAGGTGTGGGTAGCTAGCATAGTCAAGTGCCCCAACAATGAGTATAGGTAGGGGTAGCAGGGCGTAGACGGTCGATCCGTGTGCCAGGATGAAGCACATGGAGGTGGAGGTGGGTATTAGTTCTTTGAAGAACCATGCGCCGATGACTGCACTGACCAGCAGCACATCTGCCACATACATTGAGATGCTGCAGAGCCCCAGCAGGGACTTGAGAATGCTGTGCCTCCAGAAAGACAGGACAAATGTGTTTAGGGCTACTTTGGAGCACAGAATGAGCAGGTACTGCAGGGTCTCATCATGGGGGAAGTTCTCATTGACCCCCGATGACCAAATAATGGCCATCATGACTTGTGATGGTGTGTTCTGTGCTGACATTTGGTATCAGTCGAGCCTGAAGAAAAAAAAAAGATTTGTCAGATACAATAAGTTTCTCTCTGTCTAACAGTGACACTAAACATGTTGTTAGTTAGCTTACATGGAATAGGGTGTGTTTGTGGTGAGTTTTAATAGGTTTCTATGAGATCATTATACTTTTGGCGTTGTTTTTTTGTAGCTTTGAAATAAGCACAAAAATGTTTCTTTTTGTCTTGACTTTTTTTTTAATATGTGTGTGTACTGTGTATATTTTTTATGCACACATAAATACACACATGTACAGTATATATTTTGAAAATAAATATATATATATATATATTTATATTCAGTTTATATAGTACATAAATAAATTCAATATATACACACACAACATTTTTCTCTCTTGTTTATGTGTGTATTTATATATAAATAAATATACACAGCACACATGCATATATTATGTAAACAAAAACGGATTGGTGACTGATTTTTGATTGGTGTTAATCATTTGACGGCACTAATCAGGGTCAGTAAACAGACTGAGATCAGGGCAGGCAGCAATCAATCAGTAACCACATAAACAGTCCAAATGAAAATGGGCAAATCAAACACGGGTAACAATGCTCAGAAATGACAGCCGGGGCACATCAAGACTTTGAGGTCATTAAGTAAATAAAAGTGATTGATTGATTGACTTTGCGGTGAGTGTGCACTCGAGGCTTTTATGTGTGTGTGTGTGTTATCAGTATATGGGTGTGGTGATGAGGTGCAGGTGTGTGTGATCAGTCCAAGGAATGAGGCACGATGGGCAATGGAGTTCGGAAGGGAGGGATTCAAAATTTGGGGGACGGTTCCCTCTGGAGGTGTGGAGGAGTGTTTGATGTAACACTGCCACAAATCACATAATTACATCAGGGCTGTCAAGGGCAGGGCCACAACCTTGCAACCTTTTGTTCTAACCCTAATTAAGCTCACCTAATCAGGTCCTTCAGGCTCGGTTGAAAACTACATGTACTGATGTGTTGGAGCAGGGTAGAAATAAAATCTGCAGGGCTGCACAACTCCAGGAACTGAATTTTACCCCCCTGATTTACATTTCATTGTGATACGTTTTTTATTATACTTACAAAATAACCAGCAGCTTTATGATGATTATTTATAAATGGTTGTACACCATTTAGATTATATTACTGTATTAATGGTTAATTTACAACATAAAATACATCATTAGTAAATCTGTTTTTTGGTAGCTTTACTTTTGAAAAGTGGTTGCTAACAAGTCAGTAAATGTGACTACAGATGTTGTCAGGGACATCATAACATTAATTCTGAAAAACTCATCTACTTACTATCTATCTAGCTGTTTCACAGCTTTGTTGTTTATCATTGCTAGAGTGTCTAAGTGCATATAGCTGGCTTGTTGGCGGAGGCTATTTACACTCAATCCAACGTGTGAGTGACATTATAACAACATTTATAAAAAAGATGGCAGTCGTCAACTCCAGTGGCGTAGATAAAGCGTGTATCATGTTCCTTTTGACGCAATTGACTCAGGGGTGTGTTTCTCTCTTTTGAAATTTTAAATAACACCAAAAGCATTTCTTTTTAATAAAAATTAAGGAAATATCTAACAAGGTGAATAAAAGTAGTGGGTAGGGTTAAGGTAGGTGTAGACAGGGCTTTGGTCCCTATTGAAATTTTCAAGTAATTAGTTATTTCATGCTGTTTCATAATGTACTACAATACTGAAGTGCAGATATTTCCCACTATTTGCAGTATGTGGTGAAAAGTAACAATGTACATAGAGCACTTAGTGTAAATAGTCACTGCCCTTTTGCGACCAATTCTTTTTATTTGTTGAATGTACAGGTCATTCATTTGTTGAAACATTCAAATGTTTACAAAATGGGATTACAATTTGATTCATGCACCTGATTGTAAATTTATTAACTGCTGTTGTCTAATGCCACCTCTAACTGAGAGAGAAAAACTAAGAAGTTTTATATTAACCAGAATCTTACAATTCCACGTTTAGATTTCCAAGAAGCTTAATATTAAGCCTCACTTTTTTTATTGCATTGTAAAATTAACGTACCTGCAGCTCAAACAACATACATGTAGTTTATGTGTAAATGCAAACTTGCATTGCAGCCTTTAAAAAAATAATAATAAACAATAAATGTAACCAGTAGTCCTAGTCAAATGTTAAACTAGCACCTTCCTCATGAGAGTTATATGAACTGGTCTCTTGTATAAACCTGATGAGCAGGTTGTGTGGTCTGCCACTTTAGTTTGCCTTCATCACTAGTCACAAATATTGTATTGTAAAGGTGCTGCTATAAACAAAATCACAATAACCTTGCTTGATTCTGTATTAAGTAACAGAAAGATGTTCACATGACAGCAACATAATAATATAAAATGATTAAAAAACAATTATATACCTTATGGAATTGTAGACATTGTAATCCGGTCACGCAACCATTGGCTTGAAACGAGTTGTGTCTGCTGAGGAAGTGAGCACATTTCTGTCAGAGCACATTCTTGGAACCACACCTATTTACCTGTAAATGCATTCTTTTCCTGGACAATGATAGGCGGTCCTGACTTCTCTGGACTCTGCCCATGTGATCCTTTCTTTTAAAACCAGACAGAATTTAAAACAAGCCGTGTTGCCTTGTTTTTGCCTCACTCGCTTTTGCTATTTATTTTAAGATTAACATCATTAAGCGATTGTTTTTGGTTTATGATTTTCTTAATGCTTTAAATCATAAAATAACACCCGCTATTTAGATAGAGTGGGTGATTCAACTAGTAAAACAACTCATAACGCGACTTGTCTTTGTATTTCTGTCCCTTCAGCTATGGGTGGAGACCACATATTATTATTATTATTATTAGGACATATCATAATTCACCGTTTTTTTAAAGCTGTGTTCTGGATATCATCATGCTACATTAATCCTGAAGAATAAAGATTTTCACAATCAACTTAATTTTTCAAATAACACAGTCATTTAGGAGTTGTCAGTGTTTAATAAGATCATTTAGAAAGTAAGTAAATAATAAATACGTTATTTAAATGGACATTATTGAATCTTATTATTTAGACACATGATAATAGTTACTTAGTGGGTTAATAAATGCTTTATTTAACACATGTTCCTGCTGTAATTCATGGTGATACTGAACTTTGTGTGTGTAGCTTAATTATTAACAGAGGGACTGGGGACGATTGCAACATGAGATATTCTACCAATCAGGAATGAGCTAGAGTCTAATGAGCTAGAGTCATGCTGCATTCAGTCAGCCCCTCACCTGATTTGAATAAAACACATTTTGTGGTAAATATTTTTTTTAGTGTTGAATATTTCTCATACTGTCTAAAGCATTTTTCATTCAAATAATTTAAATCAGTGTTTTTAGCTTCTAAGAGGCATAGCTATCAGGTATTAAAGCTATTGTCTCTTGCTAGCATAACGCATTTCATCATGACAGAGTAGGGCGGGTTGCAAAATGCTTGCAACTGTCTCTTACACAATTAATGTAAAAGCTTATTAACATATTACAATTGTAATTTCGAGGAGAAATAAATAACGCCTTCAATATCCATCCTTTTGTAAGTACATACTGTAATGATCCCATGCAGAAGTACCGTCAAGCCCCACCAGAGGCCACTCCCACTTTTCAGTTTCACCCAGGACTCTGTTGTTTATCAGACTCAATCTCCCATGATGCACCACTCCCCCACAGCTGTAGCTCATTATCCACGCCCACTTTGTCATTAGTGTTAGAATAAATGCAAGTCTCTCCAGTCAGAGAATCGCAAAGTCTTGATTTGTCATTTGCTATCACGTGTTACACGTGTTTGCTTTGCTGTGTTTTGACCTTGGACTGTTTATCTGTTGTTTTTTTGATTGCCCGTGTACCCCGACCATGATTTTGCTCTGCCTTGATTGGTTTGTTCGCTGTGTTTTAACCAAGGGGCAACCTCCTCCTCCCGCTCTGTCTAGTGAAGCCAACATGGAAGTGATTAAAACTGCGATTCATCGACTAGCCGCTGGAGGCTGGCTCCAAAAGGGAGTCAATCACATTGACTCTCCATGTTAAAATGCCCAACTTTACAGTAGAAAAAAACATGTTTACAGCCTGGTCTATATAGCTAATTTTGCCCTTCGTGACAACTGTGAGGGGGGTGAGTTTTTTTTATAACTCATCGATTTAAATTATATTAAGCCTTAAAATTCTGCATAATTAAGGGTGTGGCCACTCGAGTGACAGGTTGATTGACTTTGCTGTCTCTATCTGCTGTCTGTTAGACGTCACGTTGCTGCCTACGTCCCGCCTCATTGCCCACTTTGGATCATCCAGGAGTGACGCGTTGCCAAAATGGCGGTGGTCGGCTCCGCCCACTTTAGGCTTCAAAAATGCTCTTCAGAAACCTACAAGTGACGTCATGGACACTACGTCCATTTTTTTTTACAGTCTATGATTTTAACCCTACTGCACATGGATCTGCACGCCTCCGACTCGCTCATTACACGTTCTCTCGAACTAGGCCACAATGTAGTGTTTTTTTTCTCTTAAAGGAATAGTTCATCAAACAACTGAAATAATGCCATAAACTGCTCACAACCAAGTCATCTTAGGTGTACATGAAAGTCAGCTTGTGGGGTGAGTAGTTTACACAGTAATTTTAATAAAAAATTTGGGTGAACCTCCATCACATACAGTAGCATACACTTACATGTGCACGCACACTCTCACACAGTTTTTGTAGACCTAATAATTAACAGCAACATTTTTCGTCAGTATTACCATTAATATCTTAATAACTCAGTATAATGTTTTGTCTATTTCCGATGTTTATATATATATATATATAAATATATTTATTCAATATTAATATTTAATATTAAAAAAAAATTCTAATCAAATACACTTTTTCCCCCTTTTCATAACTTTTTCATTCATTTTTAATCATACACCCTAGATATGTGAGTGTTTACATCCTTTCAAAACAATCTTTAAATATTTCTAATACATGTTAGACATTAAAACAAAGTCAACTTTTGTGAAGGTTTTTCATTGCAATTACATGAACCAATGAATCCTGCACAATATCAGCAATAAACGATTAAAATCCGAGTTCAGACTGATGCGTGAAAAGAATCACTCGCAGTTTTACAAATTTCTCTGGATTCTCAGCTTTCAAATGGCTCGGGGAACAGTATTTTCGTTAACCAATGGAAGCGAAAACGGTACATCCTTTCAGTACATTCAAAATTAACTAAAATCTATATTATACTCATACTTATTTCAACTCTTGTATATAATGTCAAATTTGCATTCATGGTTTTCAGGAAACTTGCATCTCTTGGTCGTGTCATATTGCTTAACTAGGTTGTATGTTATAAATACAAAAATGAACTTACATTTTTATTTTTCCTCTGTGTGCAGTTACATTAATTTGTTTTGTTTTCTCCATGAGTTTCTCTCACGTAGACAAGCTGCATGAGCCTCATTGGCATTACTCATTATTCTATTAATCTTTGTTTACATGCATTGAATGTAATACAATCAGAACCATTCTCATCAAAATTTTGGTGCAGTTAGATGTTTAAATCCAATAAGTTGTCCGGTCCCGCAAGTAAAATTCTTTCCTTTCACTCGCCCCTTCAAAAAAACCGCTGGTCTCAGACAAGCATTAATGTCGAGTTTGTCAGACTGTCGAGTGGTAGTGACTGTGTTACCCACCACAGATGAGATCCACCCACGTTTGTCGGGTGTTAATGCCAAGCCCTGACTGCAAGTGTTGTTTAACAGTCTATGCACAAGCATTTCTTTGCTTCTGTGAGTTAGATCCTCTCCAAATGGTCTGTAAACTGATCTTTTTTTTTAGTTTAAAATCTATCGTAGTTCTTGATAGTCATACCTGTTATCGCTCCTCAAAAACTTTGAGATGAAACCCCTCTTCCTTGTTATAAAACAGCATGGAAATAAACACCATGACGTCAGAAGCATTCAACATTTTCATGACTATCACAAACATCCTCAGAGCAGAGAAGTGCTGCACTAACACTGCAGTGTATTTATCCAACAAGCACCTCTTTTACGACATGACGGCCAGCCTAACTCACACAGGGCTGTGACAGCTCCAGCTCACACGCTTCACTTCTCCTGTGTGCTCATGTAGGACAACAACAACCTGCATTCATTCATTCCACAAGCACACAACTGATCATCCATCCATGGTTAATGCCTCACATCCTTAGATTAAAATTTAGTATTTTTGTTTGTTTGCATTTTTTTTTTTTTACAAATGACTAAAAAGCTGTGCCTGGTTGTCACTGCAGAACAGAATCAAACAACTTTGATTTGAATACCAAATTACGGTCAATGAATATTTGCTTCTTTGTACTCAGCTTCTTCTTTTTTTCAGGAAGTGGGCCGAATGAAGGTAGAGCTTTTTGCAGACATTGTTCCAAAGACTGCTGAAAATTTTCGGTGAGATGATTCCTCTATCCTGTAAATTCTTTCATGCATAAATCCCCTCTTTCGCTCGCTTGCTTTCTTTCTCTTTGTGTGTGTACACAGGGATGTTACGGTTGCACCCCAAGTAGGGATGGGAGATACCACTTATTTTGTTTTTGATACTGTAGATACCAAGGCCAGTATCCTGGATGTCTAAATAACTAAAATTGACAAAATATCTTCATGGAACATGATCTTTACTAAATATCCTAATACTTTTTGGCATTAAAAACTATATAATTTTGCTTCAAATTGCTACAAATATACCCATGCTACTTATAACTGCTTTTGTGGCTCAGGGTCACATTTATGTTTTTTCTGTCGTCTAAGCGTTAGCCTGCTGTTCCTGAAAAATACTTTTATACTGTATATATATCGATACTTTAACATCGCTACACCCATCACTAACCCAGAGACATTTGAAAATCGATACAAATATATATTCAAATTGATTTAAAATGTTCAAATCATGATACAACTGGGGTATGAGTTTAAATAAATATGAATGTCTGTTAACACTTAGTGCAAGTAGCCCGCCATGTTGGCAGACGCTATTTACACTAACTCCGCCCACCAGCGTGTGATAGTCAACATTATAAAAGACGGTTGACTGTCATCAGCTCCAGTGGCGCAGTGGTAAAGTGTGTCATAATCAGTTTGAAGTAATTGACCCAGGTTCAATGCTGCTATTTGCGAAGTCTAAATAGCATCTATCGCTAAAATATATTTATATATATATATATACATTTTCACTTATTGTAAATAGCATCTAATAACGATTTACTCTTAGTGTTATAGCATCTTATGATGTTGATAAACAAATTTCGGGAGAAGCACATAAGAAGGATTAGCCACAGCTGGCACCGCATTCCCAATCAGCTTATTACCCTTTTACCCAATCCGATCTAAGAGACCCTGCCTTAAATAAGCACAATTTCCCCTTACTCCGCTTTCAGTCCTCACCTTCCTCAGGGGGGCACGTGGGGTTCGAGTCGGACACTGAGCTCTGCCAGACCCTCGCAGCCAAGGCTAAGTCCCCTAGGGCTCAGAGTCCAGCGAGCTCCCTGGGCAACAAGCCAAACATGCTATTATATTCCTACTATGAGGAAGTGTGAATTCGTGAATTGCTATTTGCGCTTAGTTTAAATAGCCTCTTTCACTATTTACACAAATAGCCACTGCCTTTTATGAATGTGTCTGACACTGTGTCACCAGAAGCAAACAGTGCCAAAAGTGCAATCAAAATACACTATATAAAGAAGACAGTTATTATGAATCCATATGAAAAAGGTGGTTTAAATCTTTTGGACTTTGCGACAATGTTTAACCTTACTATACATGGAACAATAAGGATGTATTATATAAATACAAGTCACTTTATCTGAAACATCGGTTTGATAATTGCATCTTATTCTTTATTTAATCTAAATAGTTTTCTTTTAGTATGGGTAACACTTTACAATGTGTCATTTGTTAATATTAATGTAATACCTAACATGAACAAACAATGAACAATACGTTTATTACAGTATTTGTTCATCTTTGTTAACATTAGTTTATATAAATACAGCTATTCATTATAAGTGTATGTTAACTCACAGTACATTAAATAATGATAACAAACTCAAATAGTAATACTGCATTAAAAAAAAAAGCCAAAATTACAAGTTGATTTTGTTATCATTAGTTAATGTACTGTGAGCTAACATGAGCTTATAATGAATAGCTGTATTTATATAAACTAATGTTAACAAAGATGAACAAATACTGTAATAAATGTATTGTTCATTGTTTGTTCAATGGTCTCTGCCTAATGTAATTAGTTCTTATATAGGTAACATTTGTGTTTCTTTAAAATCACACAACAGTTCTATAAGAGCTTTATTTTAACGAGATGTTGTGTCTTTGCAAACATGTTTATTTTAAGATATAATTTGTATTATTAATTATGACAATAGTGTTTGGTTTGGTTGGAGGGTATCTCCACCCCAAAATAAGTCACTGGAAAAGACATCGTCAGAATATAGAATACGTCAGAATTGTGTTTTTAACCATAACATTGAAGCGACAAAAATGTTTGTTTTTTAATTTATTGAGCACTATATGAGTTTATTCAGCACCATAGCAACATTTTGGAAAGTATCGCTTTATGCAAAATGCATACGCTGTTGTGTGTCAGCCGCGTCAAACAGATGCACTGTTTGCTTTCAAATCAAATTGTAAATACACATAGAAAACCTTTAGCTAACAAAAGATCGATTTTGGAAAAAGTCTGATTTTATTGTATAAAATATTGATAATTATTTTGTTTCTTGGAGAACAGCAAAGAAATGTACAGTCATGTCTACACGATGATTTAATTTTATTTATTTGTTAATAGTGTTTTTTTTTTCTGCTTTATGTAAGTTTTAACTGCTTGCATGCTAATTTTCTAAGGCTGATGATACACTGATGATGCAACTTTAGGAAATGTTGCTGTAACCAGTCACACATTTTCAACTGAAAAGTGCCCAAGCAACATTCCTCAAAAAAGTCGCCCAGTGTATCATCAGCCTAAATGTTTACACTTTGGTGGAATTGCTGCAGACATCATAACAGAGATGTAAATCTGTTTTTCTTTCTGTGTCTTTTAGGCAGTTCTGTACTGGTGAATTCAAGTAAGTCAGATTTCTGTGAATTTAAGGGAGGGTTTACCCAAAAATGAAAACTTGCAGTTAATTCACTCACCCTCAGGCCATCCGAGAAGATTTTAATTGAAACACTGGTCGTAAAGCTAGAGTAAAAAAAAACATACAGGCAACACAAAAATACCTGTGGCTTCTGGTAATATATTGAGGTCTTGAAAGGATTAGTCTGGGCGAGAAGCAGAACATTATTTACAGCATCATTACCTGTAATCCACACAGCCATGCAAACAATGAAGTCAGATTTTCCAAGAACTGGTTCTTTTCAATGAACTGGTTCAAATAACCGATTCAGCTGTTTGTTTACATAATCACAGATTAGTCTAAAAATGAGTTTGATGTAAAAACTTTGTAAATCTGTGCGCGTTTTATAGTGTACAGTCTGATTTGGTTAGCTGGTTCCTATAGTTCACTAAAAAGTTTGTTGTGAACTGGACACTACTCCAGACTGTTTGACTGCATCTCTGGATTACACGTAACAATGGTTCAGTTTCTTACACAAACGAATTGTTTCGCTTCATAAGACCTCAATATAAGTCACTGGTATTCATTTTGTTTAAAAAGCAATTTAAACTGTAAAAACTTGTAAACATTTTAACTTTTATACATAAAATGATTTGCTGTCATGCTTTTTTTGATTTCCAAAGTGCTGTTAGCCACTGACTTGCATTTTATCACCAAAAAAAAAAAAAAAACGTTCCTCTAAAGAAAAGTCACCATCTTAAATGTAGTTTTTTGGGGTGAACTATGCCTTTATTAATAAAGGGCTGTTCTGTTCAACCACATTTATAGTATAGTACCACATGCTCGAATTACATTTAATGAGTTATTGTGAGTTTGTGACTGATGCTTTTAAGGAAGAGGAAACATGAATATTGGATAAGGTTACAGATTAAACACAGCTTGTGTTTCATGGAAGCGTGTTGTGTGCACAGCTCTTTCTTCCTGGTCCTGCTTTTATTTGCATATACCTTGTTCATGTGCTGCTTTTATTCACTGTAGGAAGGACGGTGTCCCTGTAGGGTTTAAAGGCTGCACATTTCATCGGTGAGACACTTTAGTTTGTATTGTTTACTCTTTTATTGTATAACAATGATTAGTTGTGTTGGCCTAATAAAGCTATTGATGTTGCTCTTAATTAGACTAACAGGTTTGTTCTAAGTATGAATATTTAGTCTTTTATGATTATGTCCATCACACAGGTGTTGTAGGTGTTTTAATCAAATGTTTGATGCAAATACACCCTAAACCTTTGCAATTCAAAATGCACTATGATATTGTCTATACAAATTATGTGTTTCACTGCAAATATACACTGCACTGAAGGTGTTTTAAAGGCTTTTGTATATTTATAAAAAATGTTGTATATCACAATTTTACAATGTAATTAAGAGAAAATCGCAGCTGCATGTTTATAGAAATGCATGTCTTGCTGTGCATTTTACTCATAGAGGTTTAGGAGGTTATTACAAAAAAATTGTTCAAAAAAAAAGAAGCTTGATTTTTATTTCAACCTTTTTATTTTTATTTTTTATTTTTTTGGCAGGGTGATAAAGGACTTCATGATTCAGGGTGGTGATTTTGTCAATGTAAGTTTTGCTTTGTGATGCAGACAATGAAGCAAAATTGATCTTGTTCGGTGTTTGGCTTTTGACAATTTTTTCAAAACATTGTGTGCAAACAATGTTCGGGGTCTGTTTGTATATTGACTGTCATGTAAATAAAGTGCTCTCTCCACCTTCAATATCATGACTGAGGTGAGACCCTTGAGCAAAGCACCAATCCCCCAGCTGCTGCACACTTCTTCAGGTGTGTGTGTGCACTTTGAATTTCATTAAATTAACGAATTCCAAGTATGTGTCACCATACCTGGCCACTTAGGGTCTACTCACATTAGGCATGGTTGCCGTAAACCGAGCCCCGAGTACGATAGTCCCCACTCCCACTCTGGCCTGCACTCACATAGGGACTTCAGCATTCGTGCCGGAGCACGCTTAGTCATTATGGTGCAACGGTTTTAGGATAAACAGGAAAAGTGGCTCCCGTTTACTTTTTGGATAGTAATTCTGAGTCGATTGGTCTGTGGTGGTCCACAGCCTATTGTTAAACAAACATTGCACCTTTGCCGTAGGCCGAAGCAACCTTTTCCCCGCTATGTTGGTTTTGGAGTGTCGCAAAAACGTGACGTCACACGTCCTGTTCCCTGCTCCGGCACTGTTAGTGTTCACACTACATGCGAACTGTGCCGAGTCTAACTGAACCGTGTTCTGGCACACCTCTTTCAAGCGGGCCAGGGATGGCTAAACAAACCCCGCTCAGGGTTCAGAGCACTCACACTTGTCAAACGAACTGCGTTTTGTTGGTCAAACGCACTCGGGCACCGTTCAGACTGCTTCAGGGCGTCCGCGCAGTAGTAAAAGGTAGTAAAAAAAAAAAAGTCAAAATTAAGGCCCTTGAAAGGTAGTAAAAGGTAACAAACGAAATTTGACCTGGTAGTAAATTTTTCTTCTCCACCTCA
>JAUCNO010001851.1:15075404-15086206 GCA_032353835.1 Enteromius viviparus
TGTTCTTCGCGTATATTTTGGCAACCTCTAGTCAGCGGGGAGAGGGAGGGGGAGACACCGCTCAGCAGTATTTTGAACAGTATTTTCTTACATACGGCTCCTTTAAATGCAGAGCACAAAGAAACCATACCTTGTCACATCCTTTCCTTTCCTTTCAATACAAGATCTCAGCTATAATCTAAATCTTTATGGAATTAAACGTGATATTCGATTCTGAATGCCCAATACAATCAAAGATTGCAATCCAATGAAATTTTGTATATATTTAAAAAAAAATTACAATCTTCGCCCTGCATTAATTATTCTATAATACCAAAAGAATTGAGACACCCCTCTAACAAACAGGTTTGACTACTTCAATAATTTCCATTAGTACAATGTTTAATGTTTAAGCATATAATGATATTTTAGGGAATTGTGTGCTTCCACTTTTACAGCAACAGTTCGGACAAAACACTTTTCTATTCTGACACGACAGTGCATCTGCATATAAGGCAAGGTTCAAAAAGAAATTATTGATTGAATTATTAATTATTGAACACCTCTGGTGTGACTTAAAATGCAGACCTTGAGGCAAAACCTCATGACTTAACACCAGTTACCAGTTAAAGCACTGGGGCTTCCATTTTTTTTAAAGAAAAGGTCACTTCCAAAACTGTGGCACCAAAGATAAACAAAGATAAACTCAATTCACATAAAAAAATGTGTATTTCTATCTCTGTTGCAACAGTTTTTTTGATATGTCTAAAATATATGTACCCATTTGTACAAGTCATTGGGGTTTAGTGATGAGTTTCTGGCTCAAGGTCTGTATTTTAAGTCACATCAGAGGTATTCAGCTGGGTTTGTGCAGACCAATCGAGTTCTTTCACACCGACTCAATCAATCATTTCTTTTTTGAACCCTGCCTTTATTCACAGAGGCATTGTCATGTTAGAATAGAAAACAGTCCTGTCCAAACTGTTGCTAAAATATTACAAACACACAATTCCCTAGAATATCATTATTTGCTTAAACATTAATATTTGTACTCATGGGAATAGTCAAAGCTGATTATTAGAAGGGGGCGTCCCAATACTTTTGGCAACACAATGTAGGATAAAATGAAGCATACAACATGCCAGAAAGATTTTACTCACTGCAATAATGATTCAATCCTAAAATCTTAAGTATTTGCTTCTATGAATCTAGATGGCTAGATATAAGATACTTATTACAAGATCTAGATATAAATGTTTTCAAAATATAACCCTTTGACAACGTCTTATCAAATCTAAATTCTGATTGTGGATTGAACAATCTATGTTCGTTCAGAAGTATCCAGGTGGTTTAATAAACAACACAAACCCAAAGCAAAACACTTGCCTTGCGTCCTGATTTCTGTGGTTGCTTTTGGTTGACCGCCTTCTCCTCACTAACTGGTGTCAGCATTTCTGCTTGGAGTTCACTAGGCAAAGCGTCAAGATTCAGACTAGTGACGGCAGCACGATATGACTTATTCCTGCGATTTCTCCTCAGTGAAAAGCCATCGCCTGAATCGCTGTCATAGTCCTCCCAGGAGACGTCTGTGGACATCAGGCTGACAGGCAGGGTCACCACGGTGGTGTGGTGGCGGTTTTTTGGGCGGCTGCTCACAGCCAGGTTCTTGGGGATGAGCTGCTGAGTGCCCTGCCTGCGAGCCGCTTCGCTCTGGGTGCTGAGCACTACAGTTCTCCGCTCATCCTTTGGGGAATCCACTCTGGACAGGTCGATGCTCGAGGACGAACGTCCAGACGGCGGGTCCAGCTGAAGGACTGAGCTGAAATGGCTCTCCGGAAGAAGAAGAGACTGGTTCCCCGTGGAGCTGTAGGAATTTCTTTGGGACATGGCAGCTTCAACCGGTTTCCTGATCGGCTGGTGGAAAGCGTTTATCACATCAGTTTGGGGTCACCAGCATGCCACAACACTAACCTGTTGCAACAGAGACGGGTGGAGTGACAAAATGAAGTACAGACTTTTCACCTGTAATTCTGATTGAATGCAATTTGAAACTGTAAGGGTGGAAGCCTTTTCACTGTTAAAGATCTCAACGGAAGACAAGTTAGAAGCACTGAAGGTGAACAGAGCATTTATAAATATTTACTACATCTTTTCCACTCATCAACAAGTGAAGCCCAAGTAAAAAAAAAAAAAAGTAATTATGATCTAGACTGTAATGTAATGCAGTTATCACCTGAAGGTAATAAAACAAGTCCAGCTAACATTTTTTTAATTATAGTGGTTTAAATTAGATTAATGTTACCGCAAGTCTTGATTGCAGTAAAATTGTTGTAAAATAAATGCCACCCTGTATGTTGCAAAAATATTATGAATAAAATAATTAAAAGAGTGCAGACCATTTTATTCTATTGGAATTTAAATCAAAATAAATTAATAACATCATGGTAAAAACTACTTTATTTATTGCCTCAAGTCACATCCACTTTGATTGGATTTGAATAGCCTAACATATGGAAACATAACTATTTTAATGAGAAATTACCAGAATTGTTTGGGTATACTACATCGTGTGTTAGTAGGTTACAGCACAATCCTCTAGTTTCCACTACTTTAATAGGTTCCCGGAAGGTAACGCGCTTCATGCAGCTCTGCTCATTGTTCACCATTATTAAAGCATGATACTCACTGTGGTTATTAATATTTTGTTATTTTTCCGGGAGTCCTATCTCACACCTGTTTGGAATGTCCCTTGATCACGGAAACAGGTGCACAAATAATCTTTAGTTTCGAATAGTACTCATACAATTGATCCAAACAAACAAACAAACATAAAATTATGTAAAAGGTTCTTTACGAAACCATAAATGCCAATAAAACGTTGTTTTTAAAAGCGTAGGTGTCTCAAAACAACTTATAATAGACATATATATATAATAGAAATAATAGATTTTTGCCGATTACATTATAAAATACCCTCTGCTCACGACACCTGTGATCAAGGCATATATAGGCTATATTTACAGTTTATCATAGATCCATGTTGCAATACTAAAAAAAATAATAAAAGTCAAAAGGACAATCCACAGTTGTCTAATTTTTTATATTCAGATAAGTTTTCTTTTCTTAAGCAGATTTCTTGACATAGCTGTTGGATAACTGCGAATACTGCAGAAATATTTGAACATATAACTGATCCTAGTCATCTGGACCAACAACAACTCACTCACTGTAACTGCATTTCACGCCCAGATGAACTTGTTATCAAAGCAAGAACACTCGTAAATACAGGATTGACTTACCCGGTCAATATCACATGCAGTGTGATTCTGAAAATGTGCAGATGTCAGATTTCACTGCGAGGATCCTTATAACATTATATTTTTAGCAGAACCTCAACGCATTCCTGCACCTCCACGGCCTGTATCTCTCGCACTACGTCACTCCAGGTGAGCCCAGCCACACCCACCACTTCCTCTAAATCTCACACAATATCGCAAACGTTTGTATTTTTGTACATACAAACGAGATAGGATTAATTTCTTCTTTTTAATACAGTGGTTTTCCGGTACTAAAATGGTACTAAATTCCGGTACTAAAATGGTATATATATATATATATATATATATATATACATACAAAAATTGCATATTGCGCCATCTGCTGGTAAACTGTGCGTCGCTACATAAGCGAGGGTAGTGTTATACTTTTATATTTGTAGCATGATGCGAAATTAACGTTTCTCTAAACGTTATGTTAAGTTACGGTAGTTATGTGGGTCACATTTGGTGTCTGCATCAAATTATTTTCACAAAAGTCATTTTAGGTGCAAATTGTCTGCTTTGATATTTTTTATATTTAATAAATAACCTTTGTGACAAACAAATTGTTAAAATAGCGGAGAAATAATGTCCTTAAGTGTAAAATTGTCATTCAGTGTAACGGTCCGGCAATCATCAAAATATATATTTGTTGTCTTAGCATGTTCAAGTAAGTATTGGTATTTTTTTTTTTTAAGTTTTTAAATGGACAGGGGACTTTTGTCCCAAAAAGTTAGTTTGAGATCATTTAGTGTAACAAGGATAAGAAGTTATTCTGAAATATTATTGCAAAAAAAAAAAAAAAAAAACATTTGGCAGTCTGTGACATCATTAAATGCTATTTGGAAAACTGTTTTGTGTTAAACTTAATAAATATAAATATTTGACTGCATTTTGGTATTGTGCAATTTGATTATTTATTGGGCCTAAATAAAGACAGAGAACAGAGGCAAAAAGTTAATACACTAAAGGAATATTTCACCTGAAAATGAAAATTCTGTCATCATTTACTCACCCTCAAGTAATTCCAAACCTGTACGAATTTCTTGATTCTGCCGAACAGAGAGGAAGATATTTTGAAGAAAGTTTGTAACCAAGCTGTTTGAGTCACCAGTGACATCCATGGCTGGCACTCTTATAGTCAGTTTACGCCATACAATAGCTATGATATAATTATAACAGTAACTTTATTATTATTAATCATTTTTTTATCTTTATCTTTATCCTTAAAACTGTACTTGGTCTAAATGTGCCCTTAAAGATAATGCTATAAAGGATTGTGATTGTTGGAAATTAGCTTACCAATAATTTCGGGCAATAGAGACCCCTTCACTATAAAATGTCAAGACATAGATCAAGACATATCACTGAGGTGATTCCACCCCAAATAATCATCTTGACAATGTCATTTATGTTTGCAAACAGAACGCATTAATAAATGTGGCTGCAAGCAGGAATTCCTAAGGCTGGACAAGTTAGAATCAAAAGAAACTTCCTTACAAAAACTTCTTGCTGGCAAATTGGAAAACATAGCGGTTTAAAGTAAAGATTTAAAAAAATTAAGTTAATCGATATTTGAGAGTGCAAAGTGATGCTTAAATTAAGTCTTTTAATATTTCATCAAATAATAATCAAACAGGATTATTTGGTAAACAAATATTTTTACATTGAATCACATTTTAGTGTGTCTTTTCTTCTGTCAAACATGGTCAAAAAATGCATGTTAATAATTATTTTTTGTTCAGAAATATATGCACTTAGACAGGACACCTTTTAATTTTTTAAAGCTCTAACGTAAAGCTCTATTGAACTTACTTACTCTACTTAATACACCCTTTTTGCCTTTAACACACACACACACACACACACACACACACATATACGTATCCAGTGATATTTTAAGAGATTGGCAATTGTAACATTCAGTACTTAAATCGTGTTTCTGAACCTTCATCAAAACTAAAATAAAAAAGAACAATTTAAACACGAGTAAATGTACTGTGACTTCATATAATGTAATATGATGCATTGGATGTGTTTTTGTGCAATGAGTAATAACTATTTCACAGGCATAAATTGTTGTTTGGATTTTTATTACATTACTGTTGCCATTGGGAAAATGAAAGTTCACAATTGTCTGCCTATGAAAGCCAGGCTGAAAACAGGAAAAACATGTAACTGAACATGATATTATTGGACGATAAGAGTTTATAAGTATTTCTAAATGGAGTAATTATGAATAGAAAATGTTCTAATGGCAATGACATTCACATCTTTGTTTTCAGTCTCATTATGGCATCTGATAAACGAAAGCAAAATGTTCCCAAACTCAAGCAGGATCATGCTTATCACTTACACTTGTAACATATGTCTTTTTTTTTTTTTTTTTTTACAGCTGTACAGAAAAAAAAACAAACACTCAAAATACATCAACTCTACCCATTGCACAGTGAATGACACAAAATAGACATATTACGTTTATATGCATGTGTAAATATGCACACACACATACTTTCTCACACATGCATACACACATACAGATTCACATCCGGCACTTTTCTGATGTCTAGTTACTCTAAACACATTAACAATAAAGAACAAGCTACAGTTGCCGAGCAGAGAAGGAAACGACAGCTTTATTTTTGGGGGCCGCAGCATGGCTGAATACACTGTCATGATTTCATGACACCATTTACCCGGCCAATGTAAACGTCCTGTGTAAATCTCAGTGCAAAGGGTGACAGGGATTTGTTTTTTATTATTTAGACCATCAGATGCAATAGAATAATTAAGACATTGGCTTCTCTTGTGCTATTATGGGTTTCATAATCATAATTCAGCAGTGTTTGGTGGGTAGGTCTGAAATACATTCATACAGCTGTGTCATCTGGGAAGACTTACAGTATATGGCCAATTATAAGTTGTGATCTCTGACGCCCCCTTTTGGTGAAACGTGTATGTACATGTACAGTGCAAAGAGACTACTGGTGAAATGTTTCTTTTTTGCATTTGCATATATAGATATATATATATATATAAATTTAGCATTTCCAAATGGTATTCTTTATGTAGATGCACAGATAACACAAAGCGTCACTTACTTTATGTAAGAATACGTTGTGCCATAACACCTGTTCAGGACTGTCATACTTTACAGAGTTCATCAAGTAAATTTAAACAAACTTCCAAGCAGAGTACATGTGATTTCCTTTCAATATATGTTCTATTTATAATTCAACATATTACTAGAGATTTAAAATGAAATGTAAAACTAGCTAATGGATCAGGTGGGGAACGCTAAAGATGTTCGAAAACGAAATAACTGACTGTTTTTGAATCTTTACTGACTGTTATACTTCATTTTCTTACTCTTCATTGCATCTTCAGAGCTCAATACACAGAGACTCAGACAAAGCGATGCTGAAGTGGTCATTGAGCAGAACGCTGTCTGGTGACCCATGTGTGGTTTGTGTCTAAAGGGTCTGGCAGATTCTGAACAGTGTCCTACATTTATACGTCAGCAGAGAGTTGTGCAAGAGTGGAGGGGATGACTGGGAGTTTACTACTGTTTTGCTATGTCACCTTTCTTTAAAATAATCTGCCTCTGCCAAGGTGCTAGCTTGGTTTCATCATAGCCCAGTGTTCGTAGTCGCTCCAGTTCTGACTTCTCCTCGTTTTCCTTTTCCATTCGCCGTTGTTCCTCCTCTTTTCTGCAGGTATCAAGAGAAAATAAGAAAAGAAAAGTTTGTGATAAAATGACATCGTGCACATTAAAGTGCCCCTTATGGGTTTTTGAAAATGACCTTTCATGCAGTGTGCAACAGCTTTAAGTAAAGTTTTACATTTGAAATTGCACAGTGTATAAAGTTGACTCTGAATCAAGTCATTTTTAACTCGAATCCCAAGTCATCTCATGTTGACATCAATATTAGCATATTGAAATGAAAATGCAATTTCATTCTTTGCCACTAGGTGCCGCTTTCGAAGTGGTAAAATAAGCTGTTGTTGAAATGAAAATGACCAATCATCACAGATTATCGTCACGCAAAGGAGGAATTTGGAGAAATTAATCGTGAGCGATTTGTTTGGGATTGTTGAACTAAAAAGGTTTATATAAATGCATATTAAAGACAATGAAAGTCTTCACCTTACAACCATGTTAAGCTGTTGTTGGGGACTCTCCAAAAATAAAAATTTTGGCTTTTCATAACCCATAATTGGGGCACGTTAATGCAAACAAAATGTCAGAAATAGGAGCTACTTCTACAACTATCACTAGTTTTGCTATCACTAGTTAGTGTCTTACCTTTTCTGTTCCCTGTCCATGCGGGAATGAATAGAAGAAATAGAGGATTACATGTATAGATATATATGTTTACATTTTGTACATTTAAAAAAAAAAAAAATACAATGGAAAATACAGTTTTACTTACATCTTATCACTTTGGTTTTATAATCCACACAAGACATTGAAAGTAAAAGACAGAAAATTTACAGATTTGCATGGAAGAAAAGTCAGACACACTAAAGGCAGTTCTAGCTATAGTAATAATTAAATCAGTTTTAATACAACAATACTTGTATGTATAGTGCTGATAATTGCAGTGATACTAGTGATATTAATATTACTGATATCTGAAATTGGCAAGCAAAAAACAAAAACCAAATTGTTATTTTATAGGTTATGGATCTTGATAAATAAATTTGCCACATATATAATCAACCATACACTCTCAAAAATAAAAGTACTGGGGCAGTACCTTTTCTATTAGATTCAAATATTTACATTTTAAGTACTAATATGTACCTTTAATGTACCAAAATAGATCCTTTAGGTACAAACATGTATCTTTTGAAAAGCTTTCGTACCTTTATTTCTGAGAGTGTAGTAAACTAGAATCCACCTTTTTCTTTAACACAGAAGTGAGCCTATGAGTGAGGCTTCCGCTTCCAATTTTGAATAATCAAGAATCATCAATTGAATTATCAATTTATCAAGCAGCAAAACAAACTGTTCTGTATAGCTAAAAATAGCTGGATGCAGAATCCATTGAATTTACAAATGGATATGCATACGTGCATATTTTTACATCCAGAAAAAGGTGGATAGAAAATAGTAAAACTTAAGGTTGACAGTTGAATAAGGTTTACAAACAATAAACAGAAAAACACAGAAGACAGCAAGAAGCAAACAAAAAGACTTAAACAAGACTTACTTTTCTTCTTCCATCTTTTTCTTCATGATATCTCTCCTCCAGGCAGGCAATGAAGCCAAACGGGCCGCCTCTTCTTCAGCCTGGCACACACAGAAAAGAAGAACAAATAGCAGATGATGAGAGCAGATGAAAAGATTTTATTTTTTTACTACTGTGCCAAAAAAGGGATACGAGTCTATAAATACAAACCAGAAAATACTTTACTGCATACCGGTATGAAAGCATGTCTTTAATTGTGGAACACTGGAAACACTGAAAAGCTGAATAATTAAACATAATTTGTCTGCATTTTTAAAAAGAACTAATCTTATTACTGTATAAATTAACAGGATATCACTTCATAGGTCTACATGTGAAAAGGTACTTGGATTGAATTTTGCAGGCCATGGTAAATGTGTACTGAACATATTCACAATAGCTACTCTTGAGAGCAGTTTTGAGATGATATATTCAGAATAGGACTAGACTCTAGTCTGATTCAAGAGCTCCAGCACAAACATACAATTTTGGAACAGTGTCATGAGTTTTGGGCCAAAACACTTTAACATGCTCCTGAAACGTAGAGAGTTTTTGCCCTCAGACAGGTAGTGTGTGCACAGTGTGAAAAGTGATCTTCTTTCTCCATTAGAGGGTAACTATAGCCCAACGGAGGAGGCAGCGTTCAGCTTCTCATTTCCCCTCAGTGCGGATTGATTACCTCAACTGCTACCGTGAAGCCACATCACTGGTAACAGCCCAAGTATCTATGTAAACTTATCTGTGCCTTAATATTTCATTATTCCCCTGGGAATTATATGCCAAGAAAAAAAAAACTAGGAAAAAATTAAAATCGATAGATGAAGATGCTTAGGTATGCTTATGTTCAGAGAGTAGGAATGATAAAACACATAAAAGCACACTGATGGCATTTCTTGCCATATAAGAATCAGAATAAGCAATTAGGTGTAATTAATGATGTAATACTGCTCTGATGAGTTGCCTTCAGAATTATTATTTTTTAATTTTTTTAATTTTGTACATTTTGGAGAACAATCCCCCAACCCCCAGGCCAGCAAAGAAAAAACCTGTTGCTACTGTAATCAATATAAAGATACATATATGCATACACCCACATATGACATAATTATACAAACATACTTCGATCACATACTTGTGTATCTTTTCAAAAGTACACACAGTCTCTACATATATACATACAGAGTATTTAAAAAAAAAACACCACACACATACACTAAAACACTTCCACAGCAATAATTACCCAATTATGGAAATATAGAATTCTTTCACACTACTATTATATCAAGTTAACCAGCCTATTTAAAGAAAAATGGTTAAATTCAGTTGTAACTGTTCACCTCCCAGAATTCCAAATCTGTATAAATCTCTTTGGTTTATGTAACACATTACTGAGCTCTGTGAGCCATGTTTAACATTTAGGCGCAAACTCTTTTTGTATTTTTCTAAAGAATTGTATTCTTTGCTATGGTCATCTAATATTTAACTGTTTGGATCTGATTAGAACTATACTTAAAAGATACTATACTCAAAAGAGGTGGCCCAGCCTAGTATTGCAATAGGAGGGTCAGGAGGAAAATCAATCTTAAGGACCTATGAGTAGGAAGAAAACACCTCACTCCAAAACATACATAATTTTGGGCTGAACCACAATAGATAAGCCAGTGTACCCTCAGTGGCCTTGCATTTGAGACACAAAGGGATATGTGGAATGTAATTTGGTACGAGAGTAGTGCAATCTATGGACAACTTTATATTGAATCAACTGAGTCCAGTTATCTTCAGAAATATCTATCCCCAAGTCCTTTTCCCAAGACATTTTAAGGTATTGTGTAGAAGGAGTTCTAAAATTATTTAAATATTCAACATATTTAGAAACAAGCCTCTTCGAGTCTAGTTCATAGGTCATAAATAAAGACATTCGGGGGACTTTTAAACTTCAAAATTAGAAATATTACTTTTAACATAATTCCGTACTTGTAAATACCTGAAAAAATGAGAAGGAGGTATAGCCCAAATTTTTATTTAAGCTGAACAAAAGAAGCAAACACATTGTCTATATATAAATCTCCTATAGACCCAATTCCTTTTTCTTTCCGTGACAAATGGGTTGTATCTGACTGTGAGGGAGGAAATGCATGATTGCAAGCTATAGGGTTAAGGGTTATAGGGTTTTTTTCTGAGCTGATACCAAATCTTAAGAAAATTTACAACAATAGGATTACATTTCTTAAATGTTCTGATAGGTTTGTTTTCTGCAAAAAGTAAAGCAGGA
>JAUCNO010001851.1:15086306-15097706 GCA_032353835.1 Enteromius viviparus
GTATGAATTCGTACGAGTGAGGTCGTACAAATTCGTACGAATTAGCCACCTCGTAAAATATGTACGAATTGCCGTGATATGCGCTTCAAATATACGATGAGCTCTATATCCCCAGATAAACGGCATAATCACAGTAAAGAATGACTGGGTTAAAAATATAGGAACATTTTGAAACAAATAAAGAAATCTAGGTGAAGTAACCATTTTTATTGTGTTAACATGACCAATCATTGTTAACGGGAGTACAATTTGTTTTGTACAAACTTCTATATTGTCTGGGAACTGTGTATCCAGAAATGACACCAAAATAGGATCAAACAAAAAAGACAAGGATCTTTCTGGCTCTGAAAGAAAATGAAGAACACTGTCCGCATATAGAGAAATCTGATTTTTACATCTACATCTCCCATTATAACAGGAAATATGTTAGTGAGTGATTTCTTTTACTATGGAACCTTTAGCAATAAGTAAAAGTCTCAGACCCTAAAAGACCCTGGCGGGTACCACGGTAAAGAGGAAAAGGAGAGGATCTATTATTGTTCTTAAGAACTGAGGCAGAGGGGCGAAGGTACAACATCTTAACACACACAGAAAAATTCTGTCCCAGACCAGTTCTTCTATAGTGCTTAAAATATAAGACCATTCCACCCTGTCAAATGCCTTATGAGCATCCAGGGCAAGAATGGCTATTTTATCATGTTTGCCTTTGCTTCTGTACACAACATTAATAAGGATGCGTACATAATGAAAAAACAATCTCCCAGGAATAAATATAGGGAAAATAGGGTTTTGAGTAATTTTTTGTTTTCAAAAGAACCTTTAAACATTCTAATCAAAGTATAGTAAAAGATAAATCATAGGGTAAACTGAGCGACTTGTTTAGTATGAATATTGCTGAGTAAACAAAAGGAAAAACACAGAAATATAAAAAAAAAAAAAAAAACGCTGGCACAATGCTACCCCAGTAATCTCGCTTCTCGAACATAAGCGAGAATCCCCCAAAGTACCACATTTAAACGTGGGATCGCCGAACTGAACACAAGGAAAGAGAAAAAAAACCTTAATTAAACTCAAAAGAGAGAGGAAAAAAAATCGATCGGTGACGGGTTAACGGTTCATCGAAACAACACACCACTCCGTCTCCACACATTGTGCTCAGGTATACTTCGCATGCGTATTAGTGCCAAACGTTCCCATACACATTATACAGACCCACATAAGTTACATTAACATCGTATAGCGCTTTTGGCCTGGCAGTCTTTTAAGTATTAATAGTACAGTAACGGATGAACGACTAATCTGTCCGGTCTAGAGAAAATAGTAATGATAATAAAATAAAATAAAGTCACACCCAGCAGTCCATGAAATTTACAGGTCACGAACAGCTAAAAGCTTATTTACCACAATGGATCCGAACAGTTCACCTTCCATCATGAGGACAGACTGTTATTGTAAGATTCGGCCTCCTGTGGGGACGAAAATATTTTCTTCGTCTTCTCATGCGTGAGGGAACAGAAGTCTTTATTTTATTCCCTTGGCCCTTAATTTTTCCGGTACAGTGTCAAACTGCTTCCGTTGAATGGACACCTTGTCCAGGAAGATACTGATACGACTGCCGTCCAAACAGAGTGGCTCTGGTTACGGGAAAGGCGCAGTATTTCAGTCTTAACAGGGTCGTGATGTATCGTGGCAATCATAATTCTTGGCCTAATGCTTCCGATGGGGCTGATCAATCTTTACACCATGCAGAAAGTTAGATTTTCCTAGTAGCGAGGGCAAAAGGTCAGAAACAAATCTTGTAGGATTGCCCTTCTCAATGTTCTCAGGATATCTTGATATGCTGCCTGCGAGATCTGGCCTCTAAATCTGTTACCTTTGCATTTAGAGACGTTTTCTCCTGTGACCGGAGCAAAGCTGCTTTAGGTGAGAGATGCAACACTCATAGTCAGTGCTAGCCTCTTCCAGGCCAACAATACGGGATGTGTTGACGGTTAGTGTCAACTGTACAACAGACAGTGAAGCTTCCAAATTGTTAAATCGGGCATTCATGGAAGAATCCATCTTTCTAATGGCCAGAAGAATAACCCTGGGTGAAGCATCATCTTCATCCTCCAAAGGATGAAAAGATCGGTCTCAGTGGCCTCATTGCGGAAGTTCATGCTAGTTTGAATGCAAACTTTAGCATCGGTTAGCACCGGGCTAGGGGCGGAGCCTTCTTGAGATTTAGTTTTTAGATTTATTCATTGTTGTTGGTATATTGACTTTGCTAACCAGTTAATTTTAAGTGTGATTTAGAAAGTTGTACATGATTTAATCCACCAAGTGTGACAGAGTTGGATAAAAGTTTAATTGATGTTTTATATCAGTTGATGATGTTTTATGTTTTTATGTCATCAAGAGCTGTTCCTCAATCTATACAAAATACAATCCATTGTTTTAGATTAATTGAGTTAATTGAGAATTCTCCAAAAGAGAGATGCATCTATGCAAACAGAAAAATATTCTGCTAAATCTCATAAAATTAGAAATTTTAGCTAAAATGTAAATTTAGAAAAATCTTATTTTTGTACCATTATTCGCCATTGCATTATATTTATTTCTGTTTCCCCCAAAATAAATAAATAAATAAATACACAGTGTGAGGGTAATATATATATATAAGCTTAAAAGCTAAATTGTCTTTGTTCAGAACGGTATATTTCTTTCATATTTCTTTTCATTTCTTTCAACTTTTTTGTAAAAATATGACCTGAGATCTTTGAAGTTAACTGTGGGTCACGCTTTATTTTAGGGTTTAATTCTCACTATTTAGTATAACTATTCACTACAACTTTTGCCTCAATACACTTTTAATTTGCAGCTTGTTAACAATGTAGTTAAGTTAAAGTTTGGGTAGGACTGAGTGAACTAACATATGGTCATGCAGAATAAGGCATAAACATAATAAACAGAAATAGGCATTGTTATAAGAAAATAGTTAATAGTGGAAATTGTTTCTTAAAATAAAGTGTTACCACTTGTTTGATAAAATCAAACAGCTGTAATCTAAAACATTTACTTTTAACTTCAAATATACATGTGCAACAGAACAAAGTTTTAACATGATTATTTAGTATCTGCATTTACATACTTCTCCACTATAAATTCTTTCGATGCTTGTGGAGCTGACTACTTTCCTGCCTTCTTAAGGAAATAGTAGCTAAATGCTTAACACAGCTTGATCCTGACTCCAAAAATAGCTTTGATGCCATAGTTAACTCTCTAATTCTTATTTAACTCTTTAGCTAATTAGGTTCATGGAACCTAACTAACATTCATTATTTGTAGAGCAATAAATTACTGTACTAAGAAATGCTATTAAATGGAAACAGTATTTGCGTGTATAAGGGTGTTTACTCGTTTTATTCATATTGTAATAGGAAATCAAAAAGGAAATGATGAATGAAGTGTCCAATCATAAACTTTAGATTTATTTAATTTTGTAAATATTTCTCAAAAATGAACAAACCATCAAACTAACACTTCAAACATGGCTAGACAGAACAAAACTTCAACAGCTGAACAATATAAACGTCAATGTTAGGTGTAAAAAAACCTATTTTGAATAAAAACTTAAGCAGTTAACTTCTTAAGTAGAAATCCATCTGCTTTTTAAAACCTTTTAAAAACAATGTTGCCAAAAGCAATTGGTAATAAAAGACAATCAAACTGAAAGATAAACAAAAGGTCAACAATTCACATCTACAAATGTGTCATTGTTGAATGAATAAAGGCTTTTTTTATGCTCAGTGTTCTTAAATAACTCAGAACACGGCAAGAACATTAAGAGGGAGCACAATCCTAAACAACAATCCTGATCTTTTTCAAATAATTATACAACATGAAGAATAAAACTGATGATGTAAAACATATTTTAGTGGTAATTTATGTCTTTGATACTCTCAGCTGTAAGTCATAAACAAGAAACAACAATAGCTAAAAGTTACAAAATATTAATGGCTGTAAATAAATGATTCTCAAGAAATCCATAAATAAACAAAAAGTTTAAAAAATGCTCAGAATACTTTTAAATTTATTGATAAATGATGTATAGAACTTTAAAAAGATATATATTTATATATAAGACAAATGATTTAGCACACTAAATCGACTGTTTAAATCTTGAGCACTCAGTGGAAAGCTCTGATATATTCTGCTTGAAAGATTGTAACCTTTCCATCACTTCACCTTGTGAGATGTAGCGCTATGATTTCTTTCTGTTTATTGTTTTATCTGCATGATAGCAATTTACAAAATAAATGCATTTTTGCATCAGCTGTTTGTAGGCTTGTATTTGCCTCTGTGTACTTGTATCTCTAAAGCTGTATCTATATTAACTATTTCATTCAGCATGATGCTATTAACTTGAGTTTCAAAACCATTGCAGCTCAACATTTGATTGCTTCTTCTGACATTTCTGGCAGTAAACTGCCTTAAACTGCTTGCTGAACCGCATTAAAGCATCTCCAGATAATTGTGTTTCATCCTTCAAATAAGTCGACCTGACAAGTCAGATGTCAAACATCTCAGCCTCTTTCTCTTTCCAGAAGGCGAAGCTTCGATCAATGTATCGAATAATTTCCTCATTGCTAAATTCTTTAAGCTCATAGATAAGCTTGATGGAGTCCTCACTGGGCTCCTCTTTAATATTTGCTGGGCCCTGTTCATTCACAGTGTTAATGCATGGGGCTTGTGTCTGGCAGCTTTCTGCTGCTGAGGTTGCTTGCAATGCTGTTGGATGTGATAGCTGAACTTCAGTACTCTTCTGAATTTCCATATTATTTATAATAGTCTCAGCTGAGTTCTCAGAAGTGCCCTGCTGGGTGACCGTTGCAGAGTCGTCTGGGTGTTCATTAGAGACTTCTAGTGCTGAAACACTTGGCAGATTTGCATTAGCTGTAGCATCTTGCGACATGTTCACGGATGTCTGCAGAATCTCTGGAGGGAGAATGAGCTCAGCTGCTTCCAGCAGCCCGCCTCCCTCCACAGAGTCACCGAAATACTTCACCTTGATATCTTCAAAGCCATCCGACCAATCGCGTTTCCCGCTCTCAATGCTCTCCATGACCTCTCGGTGGAACTGGCGGATTACTTCCCATGGGTGACTGCCTAGTCTGTCGAACATCTCGTAGCAAAGCAAGTGGCGAAACTTCCGTTCAGTGCGCGACATGTTCATCTCCAGTAGCTGAAAGTAGCCTAGCATGAAAAGGTCAAGAGTAAGACTCTCATACTGAACTGGAGACCCATTGATGTGTGGAAGGAAGTGCTCGGGCCAGTAGATCATCTGAGCTCGACTGAGTCTGCGGATCTGTCTCGTGGGCACCTGGCTCATTATGGTCCTCCAGTGACCAAGAAGATTTCCCACAACCTGCCTCTGTTTCATGAAGTACAGTAGCTGGTCATCCTCTGTTTGCATGGGGCTGTCGGGCTTTGGCAGGTTTTGATAATACAGGGAATGGGAGTCGTTCTCCTCCACGCTCAGTGTTTTCCCTCTTCCTGAGCACTTGTAGGCTTCAGTCATTGTGTACTTCCTCCAGTGCTCCAGGAACAGAAACACAATCCTCTCCTTGCGCATCTCGATGCACTCCTGGACGTAGCTCAGGTCTGTTTGCACTTCTAGACTGCGGGTGAGATGCTCTGAGGTTTGTGGGTTCATAGGGTGCTCTGAGGTTAGTGAATTTATAGCACTGTCATGATGCTCTGAGTCAGATGGTCCAGGCCCATTGTATGTCAAAGGTACATGGGACTGTGTTATAGGTTCCTCATTCACCAATGGCAAATCTTGATCTATCGGTGATCCATCTCCGGCTTGCGAGAGGCTCTCACTTAAAGAGAACAGCAACTCGTCCTCCAAGATTGGCTCTGATGGGTAGCTGCATTCACTAACCGCCGGCAAAGATCTCGTCCGCTTGTATATGCGATTTGTTTTGTCGTCCTCGTACTTTGACTGGCTGTGAATTTCGTAATTGGCTTTCAGGCTCTTTACAGATACGCCACACTGCTTAATCTCCTTCTCCACCTCCTCTCGAGTGGAGAATGACTGCGATCGGCCAATGTTTCCAGAGTTAGAGATCCCTGTCTGGCTTTTTTCACCTTTCATACCTTCGTATGTATATCCTTCATTGATCATTTCCAGAATATCAATCTCCTTTCCGCCCAAAGTGGCGAGCAAAATGGCCATGCTTTTAAGCAGCGTGGAGATCTTGCTGCACCAGGCAGGCAAGTCTTCTGCTTGCCCATGAACCTGTTTGGGGTTGACAGAGAAGTGGTCTTGGTTCAAAGCTGCAGACACGGGTAGGAGTTGCTTCAGCTCTTGCTCCAGCTGTTCCAGTTCTTTCTCAACCTCTGTCACTTTGTGCATGACCTGGAGGTTCTCGATCTGCTTCTCGATGCGGATGAGGTCGTCCTCTGTCATCAGTTCTCCAAATGGACCCAGTATAGCATTGTGCACGTGTGAGTAATGCCAGTCTTGCGCTTGATAGTATCCGCTGGCAGCAAACTAAAGTAGGTTCAGAGGAGGATATAGAAGGAAACAAAAACAGAGGTGGGGTGCTCTTCAGCCTGTGGATCCGATGCGTTACATACACGCGTTTAAAGTCTCTTCACCCCAAATGTTTCAAACTTTACATGAATTTAGTGGTGCGATGATACTGCCTTGTTTTGACTGAGTTGGCTTGCAAAAGAAGCTTCAGGGAAAAAAAATAAAAAATTTAGCTGAGTCTAGCGAATCTATTTGTATTGTATTGGTTTGTGTTAGGATCTATTTAACATGTTAGCCTGGACCACAAAATCAGTCATAAGTGTCAGTAAATATACCTGTGCTACTTAAGGCTTGTTTTTGTGGTACAAGGGCAAATATATTAAAAAAACTCTGGGTTGCTTTTAAATGATTGCCTATGGACACAATCAGTGACATGCTGTTTAATTTTACAAACAATAATTTCAATTTAATCCTCAGATGGTAAAAAGGAGCAGGAACTTACTTAAAAGGAACAGTAAAACACTTTAACACTGTGAATGTGTAATCAACCTGGCCTTTTTTTTTCTTGTAAAAGCACTTGAATATCTCATTAGTTACTGTTTGAGCTATGAAGTTGCCTAAACTCCCATTTTGAGTAGGGGCTACTTGGAGTTAAGAGTTAAACAGCATAATTTGTGGACAGAGTGTGCATAACTCAGCTTGTACAGAGAGAGGGTTCAAGAATACAAGAATTTCATGAGACCTTAATGTTAAACACTATAATACTGAAACTAGGTATATACTTTTATACATGGCTGGCCATTTGTTTGCTAGTCTTTATTGTAAGTGTTGTATATTGCAAGTGTATTTACAATACGTTCCAAATCAAGTCTTAATTTCTGTAATTCCACAGCCTGCCATAGATGCTGTGCTTATAGACAATCATTTGAAAATTACCCAGAAGTTTCCTTTAAGCATGACATTCATGTGTACTTTATCTGTTAATTACATTGATATAAAATTGCACATGATCTAAAAAAAAGAATGAATAAATACTGAGACACTTACAGAATGTTTACAAGATGTATGAAGGTATAAGATATCAAATAAAGCGCTTAATGAGTACAATGAGCAAGATGACCAACTGCACTTCATGCTGTAAGCTCCAGTTGCAGTGTGAAGGGGCTTTGCATCACACCACTGAATCCCCATGTAAAAACTTAGAGCTGTCATGCACCATCGCCTGTAAGCCACATTCAACTAATACTTTCTTAGTAAGTGTCAAACACACTTAGGCTTGTCTTGAGATGGTCACAACAGCCCCAAATTAAACACTGCATCACTCAACACGGAGTAAAGGAAAAGTCAACCAAATGTCACACTGCACTGCAAAACACTCACTTGAAACCCCACTCAAGATGAAACCCAGACCAAAACTGAAGATTGAGTTTTATTTTTGGCTTTCAGACATAGACTTACCATAAGCTGAAAACCTTGTCTGAGCAGTAATATTAAACTCTTAAAGGTCCAGTTTTACAAATCGGAGCCAACTATAACTGCAGCAACTGTGTGTTTGTTTTACCCATTTAGTCATACTTTGCAGTCAAGTAAATGACATCGATGTGTTTACAAGAAATAAAAATATATGTAAGAAAAGAGTAGACAGCAAAAGGGATTCAATAATGCCATATAAGCCAAGAATAAGGAATTAATCTGGCCTGTCATACTGGTACATAATGTCATGAAAAAGAATTTTCCTTGAACAAATATTTATCATTTATGGAAAAGTGAAAGATCACATGCGTATTCTTTTGCAATTAGTAGATCTTACATTTAGTTTTTTAAAAGTAAACTATTAATCCCCCATGCAGACACCCACTCCTCCACTATCCTCCATGTAGAAAGATCAAACCTCAATTTCACAGATATAATGTACATTTGAAATCATTTTTATAATCTAAAGAGGCGATACTATAGCTCACACTTCTAAAACTACAGGAGGATAGTGCTGATGTCAGAAGCTGAGAAAATGCACTCATTTCCATTTATTCCATTTATATTCAAGTTAAATTGTTAAAGTTCCTTTTTATAAACATCATTGGAGATAAACATTTAAAAATATAAATAAATGGGTATGAACTGTGAGACAGCTTTTAGAAGTCTTAAAATATCTTATATTACTTTAATTCATCACAACTAAAATAGAAGGTCAGTTAAGGTGCACTGTGTGTATAAAGACAATTTGCATATTGTGCACACAATACATCTGGTGCACAAACTGTAGTATAAACAGTAGTATGTTAGTATGCTATTCCGAACATAACGATTATTTAACACGCTTAAAGACCCCATAACATGCCTTCACATAATTTTCTCCCCTCCGTTGATAGATATCCTACTGAAAGAGGGAGTGGGGCAATATTTAGGAGTTTTAACATTCTGGGATTATTACTAGAACATTACCCATTTATTAGTAGTAATTAAGGACATATTAATGCCTTATTCTACATGACCTTCTTCTACATCCCTAATCCTACCCAATACCTAAATGTAACAACTACCTTACTTACTATTAATAAGTGACAAATTAGGAATTTATCGAAGCAAATAGCGAATAAGTGTTCCCTATTCAAAAAGACTCATGGTAACGCTTTAGTTTAAGGAACCTAATCACTATTAACTAGTTGCTTATTACCATGCATATTACTAGCATGCTGCTATTTATTAAAATGTATAAAATACAAATTAAAGCATGGCCATATTTTAGATCCTGTAACTATGGAAGCCCATTTCCCATCAATAAATAAAACAAAATGAAAAAAAAAAGGTAATTGCAGCTTTAGATTTTTTCCCTCTCAGATGTAAACTTGTGAGATTGCTATGTATAATATCAGAAGCAATACCATATGCAATATCTAAGCATAACTACTACAACTACCCTACTTACTATCAATAAGCAGCAAATTAGTATATCATGTGTTCATTGATCTAAGGTGCTACCGGACACACAGATGAACTATGATTTGCTTCTTTCTTTTCTTATTTCATTTTCATAAGTTCCTTTCTTAAGTCGAACACAAGATATATTGAGAAAAATTGTGAAGAACCAAACTGTTGTTGGCCCCCATTGACTTCCATAGCATCGAAAGAAATCCTATGGAAGTCAGTGGGGGCTATCAACCAGCATTCTTCAAATATATATTCTTTTGTGTTCATCACAAGAAAGAAACATATACAGGTTTTGAGTAGAGGATGATGAAAATGTTATTTTTGGACATTTCCGCAGGGTCTTTAAGTATGTTATGAAGCTGTAATAATGTTGGGATAAGAGATGCACTGACTCAGCTTGTGTTTACAACATCTAACTGCTTCATCACTTACCTTTTTCTTGTTCTCTTCCTCCTCCTGCATCTTCACCTGTAGTTTCCTCACCATCACCTGCCTCTTCCACTCAGGAATAGCTCGGCCCTGCTCATCATGTGTGGGCACCAGACTCTCTACGTCCACCACGCTGGACTTGCTCTGCACAGCAGGAGTATTCCCGTTGACGGCGAGCTTCTCGCTGCTCTGTGAGGTGGGCAGGTTCTGGGGCGACCCGCCGCTGGTCGTGGGAGTGGGTGGCGTGGGAGGACAAGCAGGCGGTGGAGATTCTGGCTTTGTAGACTGGGTGTTGTTGGGCTGGGGTTTTGGCAGAGGTTCTGGCGGTGACGACGGACGCTCCCCCTGAATGTTAAAACCATCAGAATAGAATGTTCCAAAAATATACACATAGTCACAACTGGAAAAAAATAAAAACATTCTTAAAAATAGAAATGTATTGATAATTCCTTGTATGTAATGATCTCATCTAA
Source organism: Enteromius viviparus (assembly GCA_032353835.1). Taxonomy (NCBI): domain Eukaryota; kingdom Metazoa; phylum Chordata; class Actinopteri; order Cypriniformes; family Cyprinidae; genus Enteromius; species Enteromius viviparus. The sequence continues at coordinate 15,096,657 of JAUCNO010001851.1, forward strand.
ACAACTCTTATAAGAAGTCGGGTTGACAGAATTTTTTTCTCGTTTATTTATACAGCACTTTATACAGTGCTGGTTTATACAGTGCTAGACAGAAAACTAATGATCCAATGATGCAAACGGAATTTAATTAAGATGTATTGCAACTCTGATAAAAAAAAACAGTGTTCTGTGAATCATTGTTGATTCAGTTTGGTTCAATATAACTGTGTATGGAAATTGAAAATACATTTTACATTTTAAACAATGCATTACAGGTTCCTAATACCAGTGTATTAGTTTCTGGATTCTTTAGAGCACCGATAAATGAATAATTTTACTTAATAAAGAACTTAAGGGCTAAAGAACCAAACATCATTTGCGGAGCACAGTTATTGTTGACACTATAGTATTACTGTGTTTGCAGTGTTTTGGAATTACCACAATTCACAGTTCTTAATAATGAAAACCAACTATGTTATTTTTTTCTGATGATGTATTCTACTTCTTGAAATTAAGGTAGCTAAACAAGCTTTGGATGTTCCTCTGTCATTTCCTCACTTATGTAACTTTAATAAATGTGTGCTATTGTATTGCATCAATCATAAGTGAGTTACACAAGCCTCACACTAGTCTGTCTGAATTATCCTGGACAATGGATTTGGTGCCAGATCACAGAGCTGCACTCTTATAATGCTCCAACTGCAACTTTAGATCCTGATACTTTGTTGTGGATTAGTTCATAATTTTTTGACCATATATATAAATAATAAGATGAGGAAATAATAAATTACAGACTTTACAGAAATCCTTTCTCATGTACCTCAATAACTAGGACCATAACAAGGATTCCTGCTCAATGCTATCTATGTGCCATATCCAATTTGATCATTTAGATTTGTTTCTATTGCAAACACTATTACATCACATCTCAATCCAAACAGCAGCCACACTCAAATGAGAGATTAAAGGTTACAAGTAGACAACCCCTTTAATTAATTGGTAACACTTCAGAATAGGGGTCCAAAATAATGCATTAGTTAAGCATTAATTAATGGTTAATTTGTTCACAAT
>JAUCNO010001851.1:15111819-15127478 GCA_032353835.1 Enteromius viviparus
CACTAGAACACAGACAGAATCCAAAACAAAGCAAGAAATACATAGAACAAAGAACAAAACAAACCATGGATGTTACACAGTTATAGCCAATTATTATAATATGTTTTAATATTGCTTTACAATTTAGTATGTTTTACGTAGTTAATGCTTTTGTATTTTTTACAAATGTGTAACAGGACTAACAACACTTTTTGGTAAATAAAGTGTTACCTTTATATTAAATAGACAATTGTTATGAATTTAGCATGTAGTCACTCTGATGTTACACAGCAGCGGGTTGGTGTCCAGAATGTTGCCCTTTCTATTAAGTTGGCAGTTCCTGAGGAGTTACCATGTATATACACTGGTATTACAGAGGTGCACCAACTCCACCCACTTTACATATCCATAAACCTACCCAACTACACCCCCTCCTTTCCAGTTACTCTTATACATACTGCTGTTACAAAATGTAGCTATGCAATCCCTGTAACATGACTACTTAGTGAAGTGACAAAAGTGTTGTTACCAATATCCTGTTACACTTTTGTACTTACACACACCATTCTGAGGCTTGTTACATGTGTGTAGTTACAGAAGTATTACTGCTGTACATACTATGCATCAATGTGTACTTACACTGTGGTTACATACTATATATACTGTACATCTAGTTGCTGTGTTAGTACATATGTATAAGGGATACTTAATAAAAATAAAAAGTGGGACCAAATGTTCATTTTTGTTTGAAACCACTCTTATAAAAGAAAGTAAACCAAATTTGAACCAAAAAACCCCAAAAACCTTTATTTCGATAGTCACTTTAGACATTGTACTAACATTACGTAACTTTGCAACTAAATGTCAACTAGCGTTACAGTTGATTAGTAAATTAGTGTTATTTACTCTGTGTTCTGCTTTCCTGTTGTTCCTGTTTGACCTTATTTGGCCCTTCCTGTTCCTATTAGTAACTTGCTCCCACCTGTGTCTTCAGTTCTCCCTAATTGTGTCTATGTATATTGAAGTCATGTCTTCCCCATTCAGTTTTGTTGGTTCTTAAAGTATGTTACGCTGTTTGACTCCTGTTTGTTATGATTAAACTCCTGTTCATTTGAATGTCGTGTTGTCCTCCTTCAAGAAGCACGTATTGTTATAATTAGAGTATTAGTAGACTGTCTGCTTAAATAATTTCTAGTCCACAACATACAGCATACTGACTATCAGAAACTTCACAAGTATATGTCAACTTATTCTACTAACCCTAAACGTCAACTCTGAGAGTTAGTAAACATGTTAATGCATGCAAATTAATGCGAATGAATTGATATGCAGTTGGCATGTAGTTACAAACTTATTTATAAATAGTAAAATAGAATAGAATAGAATAGAATAGAATAGCCTTTATTGTCATTGTACAGGGTACAACGAAATTGGAGTGCCACTCCCTTGGTGCAAAATACAATAATAAATATAAAGGTAAAATGTAAAAAGTACAGTCAAATTTAAATCAAATTAAAATATAATAAAATGTCTGAAAGTATTAAAAAAAAAATTGTAACCCATAATGGGTTATTCAATCAATCATTGTTGTCTAAAAAAATAAGTAATTTAAATGTTAAAAAGATATTTTTTTCCCAAACGATGCTGTCCTATGAGTCAAACTGCAGTTATAACAAGAGAAAATTGTGCTAGTAAATGGACAGTTCTAGATACTTTAGGTCCCAGCCGTTAGACTTACATAACACAACAATGAAAGACTAAACACTGTTTACCCAGCAGCCCAGTATATGTATAATAATTGCAGTGCTAACTCTAGGTTGCCGCACCTTGCATGGATTTGTGTTTTCTAATGTGACAGGTGAGGGAGTTATGCTAGCTTGCTTATGACTGAACAGAGCTGGCTGCTTTCTGTTTGGTAACCGTACTGTTGTTGGTCCCCACTGACTTCCAAATTATGGGAAAAAAAATACTGTGAAAGTCCATTGGGACCGTTAACTGTTTGGCTACCCATATTCTTCACATTTTGTTTTTATGTTCCACAGAAGAAAGATTGGATTGATTTCGAAGCTGTGTTAATGAAACTTTCATTTTTGGATAAACAATCCCTATACATATACTTAGATACTGTATGTATACCTGGATCATCAAAATAATACTTAAAATGCACCAGAATACTGATATTAATAATGGAATTATACTGGGGCTGGAGATACACACCAGTCAAAAGTTTTTTAATAGTAAGATTTTTAATGTAGTTGAAATAACATACAGTATATGAATATATATTCATTCCTGTGATCAAAGCTACATTTTCAGCATCATTACTCCAGGCTTCAGTGTCACACGATCCTTCAGGAATCAATCTAATATTCTGATTAAACATTAAGAATTATTATCATCATCATCATCATTTAAAAGAGTTGAGGACATTCTTTCATGATTCTTTGATAAATAGAAAGATCTAAAGATCAGCATTTATCTGAAGATGCAAAAGCTTGGACTCAGTCTAACTCCTCAGAAGAGACTTGACAAATCTTACTGTTCAAAATCGGTACTGTACATGAGCATGAAACAGAATCTGATGCTTACCTCCTCGTTGGGTGCCATGGCTCTGTTGGGGTGCTGGTCTACGGTATCGCTACCCAGGGTTTTGTAGTAATCCCCAGTGCTAGGCTGCTTGCTGAAACTACGGGATTTTCGATTAGAGTCAACTCTTCGAAGCCTTTCGTGGCCCTCAACAGGATTCAGCTGCTGGAGAAATGAGCAGCACATTTTTTAGCAATAGAAACAATATAAACATGCACACAACTACCAATCAGGCATTTAAAAACTTTTATTGATAAAAAACTTCTCATCTACGTCCCTCATCATGCGTTGCATTTAGTTCAGTAGTGCACTATCAATAATATTGGTAAAAATTTATTTACGCTATGAACTGTACTCAAATAATTTGTTTAAATTCAATTTGGACTGATCTAAGCAAAAACATCATTAAAATTAGAGACATCAAATTAACTTTTGCATCAGCTGTTACAGCTACAGTAGCAAAAAGATTACACATTACACTATGTGTATAATGTTTGTGTTTTAAAAAGCAGCACGCAGCATAAATAAAGTCATCTTTTTGGCCCAAAATCTTTATGATAACCTTCAAAACTTTAACACAGCAAACACATTTCACAACACTTTAACATTTATATAGAGTATGACGTATATAGTCTAAAGCAAACCATTTTTTATTTAATATTACAGTAGTTCATGTATCAATGTATTAACTGTATTATGTATTATGTATAATGTATTAACTAAAATAAACAAACAACATTTATTAAAGTATTTACAGTATTAATCTTAGATATTAGTATTAGTTAATACAAATACAATCATTTATTGTTTGTTCATGTTAGCTCACAGTGCATTAACTAATGTTAACAAACACCTTATGATTTTAATATGTAATTAGCATTAACTAAGATTAATAAATGCTCTAGAAGTTTTATTCATTCTTAGTTAATATTAACTAATGCCGTTAACTAATGTTAACTAATGAACCTTTTATTGTAAAGTGTTACCACTAAAACTATGGTTTAATTTTCAGTACTTTATTAGCAGTAAATATATTAAACATTTTATTGAATGTATTAAATAGATGAACATGTACTAGAACATGGGCCTATGAACTGTTGCTCCAATTTTAGATTTAAATTCTTATAAATGTAAGGGTGTGTATATTTTAGACCATTGACATTTTACACCATCAATTTGAAGTTTCACTGTAGCAAATAAATTATTTGGTCCCTCAAATATTATGTGCTTCAAAACAAAACAAAACAAAACAAAATGTCACACTGAGGAAATGACTGTCACTGAAATATAAACCTTAAAATAAACCTTAAAATATTTGAATACTTTCTTCCTGCCCACACACACACACGCCATAAAAGAGGTTATATGGACTTTTTATGAGACAGGCATAATAAATATCAGTGTGAAATTTGTCATATAATTTTTTTAGACAAAAATGATCCTTGCTTGAAAATGGAACAATCCACTGCAATGTTTTAAATACAATTCTGGGACAAGAAATCAGATTTTTTGTTCATATTGCTTCAGGCACATTACGCCACAAACTCTTAATAATTCCTATTGTATCCATGTGCTAAAGCCTCAGGTGACTACAGCTGATTTGCCTGAAAACAAAAAGACTTTTAATGGCACAAAAGCTGAACTTATGTAACATAGATTTCTAAGCTTTGCAGAGGCAGATAACACAGCAGGCTACAAGAGACACCGGCTGACCCCTCGAATGCTGCTTCAGTGTCAATGCACCGAAAGGTTTCACTTTCTGCAGCTGTCACTCACTTTGTGCACGATAGCGAATCTTCATCACTGATCTAAAACCAGTTTTATCCACCTGCCTTTAGGAGTACAGAAATGCCATTACAGCCGTCATGGACGCGGTCCTGAAAGTTTCGAGAAATTTCCAACACAAAAAAGGTAATGCTTGGTCTTCCTGTTCTTAAGATTTTCCTAATGCAAAGTCCTCGAATTTGCATAGTAATCAACCTTACGCAATGCAGTTCTAAAACAAAGTCATAGGAGGCTAAAGCAGAGCAAAAAGCGTAAATCATTAATCAATAATGTCATATTTTACGAAAAACTAAAATTGAGGTACGTTTTGAATGATAATAAATAACAAAATCTATTTCGGTCATACAAATAGATCTCTATACTGATATTGATCTCTATCTGAAAGCAAATACACCTAATAAAAAAAAAACATTCATGACAAAGAATTTGAATTCTATCATCTGTGGCTTTTTATTTCTCACGCCGGCCCTGAGGGTGGTTTTATCCATTCATGTCTCTCCAGCATCCAGTTTGCATTGTGGTCTAAAGCACTGTCCTCCCTGCAGAGGTACTTCCAGTGTAACTTGACTCAGCCCTGTGCAGATGGTTTGATTATCATACCTAAGGGAAATCGCTGCTTTGAAAGGTTAGCTGACCTCTCTACAATGTGGATGGACCTGAGCCTATTTCAAACCTGCTAAATTTTTCATCACCAGTCACCAATACGTATTCTTCAGGCTTCTGCATCGTGCAGTGACTCATTTAAAGATCCGAAGCATGTGCAGTAATGAGTAGTGAAGAACACGAATGCAGTGCTATTCATGCATTCGAATGTTTATCTGACTCTGCATGCATCGCATTTGAAAGGTTTTCTAGGTTATCACAGTAGACAAGCAACCTGATCTTACACAACTCAACACACATAATAAACACGCCTGAGAAACTATCAAAAAATCCACAGCCATAGCATAGACAATTATATAATTACACACAAAGCTGAAGCATTAGACCAAATCAGAACAGTTTTCACATTGTACACTCTCGCCATTGTTACTTCATCACAACATTGAATCGCAGTCTTACCCTTTCCGACTGCCCTTATTTCTTCCCACAGTGCCAGTCACCCTACGCAAAGCTTTAAACCAAGAGCCGGTAGATGCACAGGTGTCACTAGATCTCCATTCTGCTGTGCGTCATTCTACCTGACGCTCGCTTTGCCTTTCCCCGCCCCTCAGCCTCCCACCAAACAATCATGTCCCAGAGCGATGACTTCACTGCTCACCTGTTATCCAACCACAGGTCACAGCGCTCGTGGTCTCTTATGCAAAGCATTGTGACACAGTGGCCAAGCATGGCCGCTCTGGCTCAGCTTTCTCACCAGTTGGAGGATTGCATTATGCAGACCGGCCACCAAAGAGAATCTGATTACAAATAAACGTGAAGATCGCGTTCAAAGGTAGCTGATTTATGGAAATAGAAAGTGGCAGTGGGCGATAAGACTTGGAGCGGAGCTGTGTGGATTAAAGATGAAACACAACATGACTCTCCTGTTAAACTGTATCAGAGTTACGTCAAACAAAGTACATTTCAGTCCAAAAGAGAGTTTAGGTAGACTTATATAACATAGTGTATGTGTAGTAAATCATAGCCTAATATGGGCCGGAGTTAGTAAATGGTGTGGTATTCAAATTTATTAGAGCTCTATAAACAAACTAACCTTTAGTAAGTCCAACTAGACTAAACACAACCCAGAAATGTGCCAGTATGCGGCTGCTATGCATACTTCTGTTACCATGGTAGCCAAGGAATAGAATGTTTTTGCTTGAGCATGCAATGTTTCTTCCAAAGCTTTCCCCTCTAAGCAATGACACATGAATATTGATGAGAGAATAAACAGTCTGTATTCTAATTCTCTCTTCACACATGATTTTTACTTTTTTATGTAACATGAGCATTATACATCTTTGTATTTCATTATATTTTTTGTATTTTTATTGATGACGGCACAGAACATTTGAGGAGAAAAACGTTTAAATTCTTGGAAAATTGTGACCTTGTTGAAAACTTTTTAAGACTAAAGATGCTAAACACTCTATTTGCTTTGTATTTAATCATATTGTGGGCTCTTCAAAAAATAAATGAGATGAAGAAATCTCTCGGTTTATTTTTACTGTGATATTGTTGCACCACCTGAAAAGAAAGCACATATAATCTGTTAAACTAGTGCTTGATTGACGGCTCTAAACCCGCCTCATGTTCAGCCCCACCCAACAGCATCATAGCTCTGAAGCCTAAAGACTTTGACCATAAAAGGAAAAGCAGACTGCATATGGTTTGAGGAGACAGAATCTAATAGTGTTTCATTTCCTTTTGAAGTATTTGTTTTCAAGTTAAATGTATTTCAGCTAGGTCATAAAATATGAATATAATGCACTTAATACACTGTATGTATATAGAGTGAGCCTGATTTCACCAAGTACAAGATGTTCCTGCATCGACATCTTTGTTGATCCTGGAACAACATTCTAATCCACCAATCAGAATTGAAATATCTGTTTTAGGCTTATAATCATAGCTAGGTGCTTCTAAACCCTTGTAGATTAAAGATCTTTTAAAAAAACATCTGCATAATGTTATGTTGTGTTTTTCAACGTCTATTTAACATTCTATTAAAATGGAAGCTAAAAGTTTTAGTAGAAATACAGACAGTACATTATGTTAGTGTTTAGGTCTATTTGTCCAAAAATATGAATATTTTAACATTTATTTTATCAATTTATTCAGTCCATAGACTGATGCAGAGCAGTGCATAACTGTTAACACTTTTTTCAGGTATTGAAATCTGGGGGACCTATTTTTATCTGTGCTATTATGATAATGATCATTTGCTAAGAAATATTGGGTTTTCTTAAGTTATGAAGGTTGCCATATCCTTAAGATATGCTAAACTTATGGGTTCACTGTTCTTCTGGAGACTCAACATTGTTCTGCATCTCAGTGGAAGAGATACTGTCTGAGAGAAGTCGTTCTGGGGGACAGAGGTTATGAACAGGGTCGGGCTGAAGGTTTCATTACACCTTGACTTAAGTAATAATGAATGACACTTTAGCTGCACCGTTTAAGTGCTTTAAACTGGAAAACTGAATTCATCCTAAAATGTAATCAAATGACATTCAGACGTTTTAAGCATCAAAAAATAGTTTGGGGTCCTCTGAAAACTAATAGTAATTGCATACTAAGTGAAGTGTTAAATTCTGCTATGATTCTCATTGGTTAGTCCAGCAACCATCCAAACAAGTTCTGATGGGAAGATCTGAGCTATTACTTTGCAAACACAAGAGACAAAAAGTGCATTCTCTGCTCTTCATACTCCAACAATAGTACTGCAACACAGCTGAACTCCCTGTAATGATCAGAAAATGTGTGTGTTTGGATGTTCTGGCATATCTGACAGTTTAATTAGTTAAATTAATGTCAAGTTCATCATGCAGCACATCATTAAAGCTTTTGGGAGCTTAGTTCGACTAATGGAAGGCCTCATTAACAGGGAACACAGAAGTAGCATTGTGTTTTTGTCTATACGAATGTGTGAGTCCATATTGTGTGTGTGTGTGTGCACCTGCTCTGGGCTTTGATTAGCATGCACAGGGCTGTTTTTAACGCATAGATTAAGGTTTGTTTGCCAGACGACAGAAGATACATTGCTGGTCTGATTCTTTCTAACGGTCGCTGTGTGCTATTTGTGCAAAAACCTCTGTGATTAAGTTCATGTATGATTAATTAGATCATATTGTGCTGCTTTACTGTCAAAGCTAACCGAGCTGTTATTTTACACCTACATATGTATTCCATGCCAATTAAAAAAGGATGAGCTGACTTTGGTAAGTGTGTTTAATTAGACGTTTCGGTGTTAAATCCTCAGGGAATATTTTGCTATTATAGGCCTATACACAGAATGACTAAAGCTCTATGGATTATTTAGTTACACAGGACTCAGATGGGATGCAAGCTGGTCTTTGTAATTAAGTGAGCTGTATACTCATCATATCATATTGCCTGAATGCACTTCTTTTCACTTTTTAAGACATTCAGTCATTAACATCACAATGGTAGTTCAAAATATTCTGAAATCTTTAGTTATGTTTTAATGCTGAATACCTAAAACAACTTGAAATTGCATTCCCAAACCAGTTAAAATATTTATCATTCATCCATTGTAAAATAAAAATAAAATAAAATAAATAAAATAAAATAAGGTCACACTTTAAGAAAAAAGTCAGACTATTTTCCTTTAACGAATAGTTTACCCAAAAATGAAAATGACGTCATCATTTACTCACCCTCCAGTAGTTCCAAACCTGTATGAAAATCTTTGTTCTCCTGAACACAAAGGAAGATATTTTGTAAAAAGTTCCATAGTAATGGAAGTCAATGGTGACCCAACACGACCTGGTTACAAATTTTGTTCAGCAGTGTTCGGCAGAACAAAGAAATTCATACAGATCTGGAACTACTCAAGGGTGAGTAAATGATGACAGAAATGTCACTTTTGGGTGAACTATTCCTTCAATAAACTCCTAATTTGCTTGATATTAATTGTTGGTTGTTAAGGTTAAGTATGGGGTATGATTAGGGATGTAGAATAAGGCATTAATATGAGTAATTAATAAATACTAATTAAAAAGGAACTAGTTTATTACGAAAACTGGTCTCTAAACTAAACTGTTACCAAAAATAAATAAATAAATGAATGACTAATGATGTAGGATAAATCATAAGGTGATTAAAATACACACACAAATACTCTAGTGCTATTATGCGTGCCATGCAGAGTTCTCTATGGGCATTTTAAATCAGTCTCCATTTCAGCTGGACTGTTATTGTGTGGTGGTAGAAGTCATTTGTGGTTCTGCTCTGATCGTGACCCTGACACGCACAAGAAACAATGTGATGCAAGAGTTCTGGATATAGGCATACAGGATTATAGATTGATTCACTCTTGTATTGTACAGTATTTCTTGTAAAGGCTTTTAGGCTTTTATTCTATACTGTCCATTAATACAATATGATTCCTTTATGTTCTGTGAATAAACATTGTGTTTCAGGTCTTTAGTCGCCATGGCTTCATATCTGTTTGGTCAACAGCAACACAGCAGATGATGACTCACTAGAAGCCACGGGCGCTGCATTTATGCTGCTCAGAATAAACTAAATAAACTATGCTCTTTTTAAAGGCGTCATGAAATGCATGTATGGATCTTTATATAGGTTTAGCTTATGAGTTTTTTATTATTTTTTTTTTTTACAGCGCACAGCAGTAGATGTCCAGCATTGTAATAGTGGTTTATGTTTGAGCCTAAGTCAGATCTGGGTCAGGCAAAAGAAAATGAACCAATGCAACCACACAGTCTATTATCTGTATAAATACAATATAATTATAATAATATATATATCTAATGGAATATTTTATTGCTACATTATAGAACTTACAGCTGTATGATATACTACATGATATCAGAATAATTAGAAAAATAGTGTGTTGCAAAATTATACAAACAAAACCATTTTTGTTTTTTTTATTTTTGTTATTTAAAAAAAAATTAATTGACCTCAGTTAGTTACCCTTCAGCAGTATATTACTGATCTACCATAAAAAAAAAAAAGTTAGTGGAATAGAACCTTGAACTCTGGATGAAAGAAATTACAGGATATTAAAACTTTATGACTAATTTATTATTATTTTAATATATGGCATACCTCTTTTTTGACTACATCATTGTCCACTCTGCGCAGGTTCCTCTTCACCTTCAGGTACTCAGCAGACACCTCCTCCTCCGGTGGTGTAGGTGGGGGGTAGCCAGGTGGAGGAGGGGGGATGTGGGAGGAGTCTGATGGAGGAGGGGGAGGGGGAAATGTTGGAGGGGGCGGCAGGTGTGCTGGATGCTCCTTTGCATTCTGGGAACCTTCTGCTACATCAGGGTCCAGCATGTCCATATAGGCCTGCATATCTGTAATGGCCGAATCTTCACCTCCTGTAAAAACAAAACGTAAAAACACATTTCTTTAATCATTTATTAAGACAAACATCAACCAAACAGACAAACAATCAGGCAAGACTTATTGATTGATTGATTGATTCATTCATTCATTCATTGATTCATGTTTAGGAGTTTTTCCAAATTTGAAAAATCCTAAATGCCTTTTATTTTAAAGACCTGCAAAATGTATTCTGTATTTAGGAATGCATTTACAAGTGCTGCTCCAAACATGAGGTCATATACACTATAATAATCCAAAGTCTGGGCACACCTCATTTGTAACTATCAGAAGAAAAGAATTTATGATCATTGAAAGATTAAAATCATAACATATTTCAGTTCAGTGGATGCACATTTTTGACTGGTAATGAAAGCATGTCAATATACCATGTTAATGATGTATGGCTGTAGTATATGTCCTAAATGTGTCCACTAGAGGACATTACTGGGACGCCTCACAGCAGGTTGCCAATGCTATGGCACCATTGTTCTGAATGAGTTCTGCTTCATCGAGCTCAACTTTTCCCACCATTGTTAATACAATGCTTCAAACACTCTGCATTGAGGAAACGTATGTGCTGAGAAGGAGGGCTATTGTTGGATTAGAGAGGATAGATCAAAAACACACAGGAATGCTGGAACATTTAGTATCAAGTTAATTAAAATAGACAGGCTGAATTAATTTGATCGAAAATACCAGCCCAGTCGCACGTTTTTTTTTTGTGGCACGGACACGATTCTTACTCGACGTCCGTGAGTCCAGCACGAAATGATGCATCCAATGGGATCCTAGTATTACATTCGTGCTGGAGTCACGAAAATAATGAAATACTCGTGTCCCTGACATGAATTAATAGATTTTAGGCTAATTTCGTGATATTGTCACGACCTGCCGTGCGACTGGGTTGAAAATACAGTAAAAACAGTGGCATTGTTAAAATTTAAAACAAATATTTATTATGACCGGTTAGGCAGTGGGTCAGTAATGGTGAGCATTTCTTCGTGCTCGCCAGAGGTAGCCTGACTGCCATTAGGTACTGAGATGAGATCCTCAGACCCCGTGTGAGACTATATGCCTCTGGGTTCCTTCTAATGCAAGAAAATGCTAGACCTCATGTGGCTGGAGTGTGTCAGCAGTTCCTGCAAGACGAAGGCATTGATGCTATGGACCAACTAAGCACATCTAGGACATCATGTCTTGCTCCATCCACCAACGCCACATTGCACTACAGACTGTCCAGGAGGTGGCGGATGCTTTAGTACAGGTCTGGGAGGAGATCTCTCAGGAGACCATCGCCACCTCACCGGAGCATGCCCACATGGAGGCCACACACACTACTGAGCCTCATTTTGACTTGTTTTAAGGACATAACATCAAAGTTGGATCAGTGTGTTTTTCCACTTCAATTTTGAGTGTGACTCCAAATCCAGACCTCCATGGGTTAATTTCAGTTCAGTTTCAGTCACATATTTGCTATTAAACTGATTTTTTTCAAATGCCCTATCACATTCCCTTCTGCAGAGTGCATCAGGGTCAAACAGAGGTAGCTTTAGTTTTACAAAATTTTAAATCCTAAAGTTAATATTTCCTGTGTCACACATGAGATGTCAACACCATTTTAAAATTTCTGAGGAAATGATTTGAAATATTTAGATAATTCTATTTTCTTGAAGCAGGTTCTATTAACATCTAAAAAAAAACTCAATTAGTTTTCTGAAAGAAACACCGTCAGATTTCATCAGAAGTTCGTCAGAAGTTTTTCTGTCTTTTTGACATCCAACATAAAGTCATTGTATTTTAGTTGTTTTTAGGTAATTCTTAAAAATATGAAATAGTGTTTAATTTTTCTAATAATGTATAAATTATACATTTGTGACCTGACAGCATATAGTCTTTTGTAGATTGATACCAAATAGATGCACAGCAGACATACTGAAAGAAAATAGATCATTGTGTCCCAAATATAAAATAAACAATAACAAAAACAATTAACATCTCTCTGCTTGTTTAATTTGTGTTAATGCAGTAATTGATGATTCAATGTATTAGATTCACAAATTCAGGTTTTCTTCTTCATCATCAGATCTGTTAACTCTGTCAGGACTGTCATCACTGTCAGATTACAATTATGTATTTTGATAATATTATTTAAGATTTTATAATTGTTATAGAATTGTTGGTCAAATGGGAAAGTGTCATCTATCTGTTAACATGGGAATGTATTTTGAAATGTTACAAACATTGGTAACACTTTATTTTAGGGTCTCTTAACTACTTGCTTATTAGCATACATATTACTCAAATATAAGCCATTTATTAGTAGTAATTAATAACATATTAATGCCTTATTCTACATGACCTTGTTCTACAGTACATCCCTAATCATACCCAATAATCAAAATGAACAACTACCTTATTAACTATTAATAAGCAGCAAATTATGAATTTATTGAGGGAAAAGACATAGTTAATAGTGAAAAAGTGTTCCCTAATCTAAAGTGTTATCAAAACATCTTGATTGCTGTTAAAGATAAAGTTGAAATTATATTTCACAGTCCAAGGTAAAAAACACATTTAAATAAAAAAAAGTCTAAATAGAAAAAGCTTATAAAAAAAGCTCTTTGGTGTGTTTCTCTGACCTGTTTGTACTCGTGATGGAGGCGTGCCACTCCTCTTCTCTCCAGTACTTGATTGGCTGGAGTTTGCCGAGTCGTAATTGGACAGCGAGCTGGAAGGTGAGCAGATGTCAAAATTGGCCGTGGTGGGGGCTGGGTTGGGCAAGGTGGCATTCGGAGAGGATAGGCCTGAGTCAGGCTGCTTATACTCCAGATCTGCCGAAGGGTCCCGGGACAAGACTCGGTGCTCCACACTCTGAGACGAAAGCTAGTGTTATTGACAAGTGTAGAATAGTAACTCTTACTTTGGCATGTTGAGCTTTAAGGGATAGTTCACATAAAATGGCAATGTCGTCATCATTTATTCACTCTTGTGCTGTTGAATTTCTTTCTTTAGAACACAATGAATTACTGTAGGTGACACTTTATTTTAAGGTGTCCTTGTTACACATTACACATCACATGTTACTATTATATTACTATTATCCTAACCCTAACCATATAGTAAGTACATGTAGTTAATTGATACTATTCAGTATTTAAATGTACAATTATGCCGCAACAAGGACACCTTAAAATAAAGTGTTGACAGGAATACTATGAAATACTATGAACTAAAATGGCTACTGTTAACTCTTTGTTTACCAACATTCTTTAAAATATTTTCTTTTGTGTTCAGTAAAATAAAGAAACTCGTATAAGTTTAGAATAACACAAGGGTCAGAAAATGACATTTTCATTTTTGGGGCGAACAATCCCTAAGTATAAGTATATGACGCCTGTTTTTTTGTGATTATATTTTATTGCAAAACACTTCTCCAGCTATTGAGGTGGGGTATATCAACCCAGTCTCACGGCAGTTCATAACTAAATCACAAAATTTATATTTTATCTATTTATTCGTGGCAAGGACACGTTTATTTAGTTATTCTCTTAAGTCCAGCACGTTCTCTAAACTAAGATTCCATTCGTGCTTAGGAAATTATCGAAATAAACGCGTCTCTGCGACGAATAAATACTGTGAGACTGGGCTGGGTATAACGTTAGGGACAGGTTGGCTGGTTGTTGGGTCAACAGTGTAAGTATATATGTAATTACAGAAATTAGTTACAGATGTATTTACATGTCATTACATATTTTGGTTGAACTTTATTTTACAGGACATGTACATGCATGTATTTACAACGTACTTACAGTATACTTACCAAAGAAAGTACTGGTAATATAAGGTAACTAGTGTTGTGCAAGTTACTTCCAAACTGTAATACATTATATATTACTTGTTACTGTTATTTAAAAGTAATGCCTTACATTATAATATTACTGATTTAAAATTTTAATGAGTTCAAATACCAACCCAGTCGCACGGCAGGTCGTGACAATATCATGAAATGAGCCTAAAATCTATTAATTTGTGTCAAGGACATGAATATTTCATTATTTTCGTGACTCCAGCACGAATGTAATACTAGGATCCCATTGGATGCATCATTTCGTGCTGGACTGTGCCACGAAAAAAAATGTGCGACTGGGCTGTCAAATAATCAATAGCTCACTGGTGACACACAATAGCTTAAGCTTAAGCTTGTCACAGCATCAGCAAAAGTAGCCTAATTTTATATAATTACATAAATAGTATAATTACATATATAGTAGTAACAAATAAGACTGCAGCTGATGAGGAGGTGAAACCACATCACACATCAGTGGGGACATGCAATTCTCTACATACTATCAACAGTCTACTAATTAAAGATGTCTACTTATTTTTCCTCATTAAAATGTTACCCATTAAGAACTAAACAGTACTTTAAAAATGGATTAACTCTGTAAAGCCTAACATATGAAATCATAGATCCATCTAAAACAATAGTAGACTACTTACATAAACTGCATAAATATCAATCATCACTAATGTCAATAAACAGAGTATTAAAGTATTTTTACTTTACTCTAGTAATTTTGTTTATCAGAGTTTTTTCTTTGGAAATCTTTAAAAATGTATTTTTTACGCAAATCCTCATAAAAGGACAATCATACAAGAAATGCTTCTCATCTTTTATCACAGATATATCAGAAGTTAGCTTACAGTAATTCTCTTTATCACTGACTTACTTTTAAAGCAGAGTAAAAATACTTTACTACTGTCCATCTCTGTCAGAAACTCCTCTTATGTCTTACTAAAATGATTTCAATGCTTAGTTTTATGATCAAAACCCTCAATTTATAGTGGGGGCAAAAATTGACTAATATTTTTGATATCCTCAAAAATATATTTTATCATACTGTATTTAAAACATTTTGCATGACTTTTCTAAAACCAAAAAGGAGGGTGTTTCTAAAATGTGTCTTATACTTGCTAACAATGATAATAGTAGTTATGTACAACAAGTTATTTAGTAGTTTTTGTTGTAAAACCCTTGCTTTATGATTGTGTCTGTGCTGTTTCCTACCATGTTTTCAACAGTGCGGAGGTACTTGGCACACTGCTGATGCCCGTTGTATTCAGCCAGATCTGCCGCTGAGAATCCATCCTGGTCCCGTATGCCCAGATCAACTCCGTTCACTACCAGAATCTGACAGCACTACACAGAGAAACAGGTAACACTTCAGAATAGGGGTCCAAAATAATGCATTAGTTAAGCATTAATTAATGGTTAATTTGTTCACAATTAA
>JAUCNO010001851.1:15132415-15149026 GCA_032353835.1 Enteromius viviparus
AATCTCACCTAGCTTTCCTCAGAGATGTTCCCAATAATGTGCTTTAAGTCAAGTCAAATTCAGTTTATGCATGATTAAATGATATAACTTTTTAAACACTGTATCCTAAGCTGTGGATAATTAAGCTATATATTATATCCTGAAGTACATTTCTGGAGTTTTAAAGATTACTACTTTTAAAGATACACTTCTGCGTGTTTGAGTTACAATTTATGCTTGAATATTTCAGAAAATTAAAAACAGACAGACACATAAATAGAATAAATATATATTTTAAATTTTAACAAAATTAATGTAAACTTCATAGCCCTTGGTGTTGTGAGTGTTCAGTTCTTGAGCATTTCCTCTTTTTTTTTTATTTTATTTTTTTTTGTTAAAACTAACACAGAAACTCAAAGGGCAAGATTTACTAAATGGGGCAAATTTATGTTAGAGCGCAGTTCTATAAAAGCGCTGTTGGAAGATGAAATTCTGCGGGTGAATTACTGACAGTGCACACATTAAAGAACACAGAGGCATTCAGATTTTTTGATGGCCAGTGTGATCTACCAATAGTAGTGCAAATTACCACGTGCTTTAAGACATGTTTTTTTGGGGGCCTTAAATAATGGAGCAAATACCAGTAGTAAGTCGTGTTTCACGATTAATTTGAATACTCTCCTCAAATAAATTGTGTGTCCAACAAATACATATTGAATAAGGTAAGGCGCAAAAACGACTCTGTCCACACATTTTCCATGCTAATGGGCATGTCTTTAATAAATCCTGACAGAACTATTTTAACACCACCGCAAGCTGTTAGTAAATCTGGCCCAAAGTCTTCTAGGCCTACCAAAATAAATGTTTGGTTTCACTTTAAATTGGGACCGAATTATATTACTCGGGTTTTTTCAAAATAATAATAATAATCATTTAAAATACTGTATGTTTTGTTAATGTCAACAGCACAATTCATCAGGTAAACCTTTTTTTGGTAAAAAAGGAATTAAGTTTTAATAGGTTAATGAAATATTATCCATTCGTTTTATTATAATTAATGCATTCAACCATTAAACATTTTTTTTGTTTAGGACCCTTTATTGTTACAATTGGAATTAATTAGACATGGTCTTTGGTTTTGAACATTTAATTAAACCATTAATAATGGAATAGATGAAACTGAAATCCAATGCAGATTTGTAGTTTAGTATTTGTCGATATATTTTCACCAGGTTGAACGAGCCGAAAATGTCAGAGGCAGAACGGCAGGCGCTGGAGAGCGAGCGCGCGGACCGCAGCCTGTTCGTGCAGGAGCTGCTGCTGTCCACACTAATGCGAGAAGAGAGCTCGTCTTCCGACGAGGACGAAAGGCGAGACTTTGCTGACTTCGGCGCCATGGGCTGCGTGGACATCATGCCTTTAGACGTGGCTCTGGAGAGCCTCAACCTGAAGGAGAGCTCCACAGGCAAGGAGCCTCCACCACCTCCTCTTTGATGATATCCCACCACAACGCAGACAATGTCCTCTGTGCTGTAACTGCCAATGACGGTGGGCAAAAAACACAGCTCTCTCTAAAAAATTTTTTCTTTTTTTTTTTTTTCTTTTCTTTTTTTGGTGATTGTAATTTCAGGTCTGTCACCTCTGTTACATTGTATAAATCCATGAAAGGAGAGCGAGAGGGGGAAAAAAAAATCAAAATACATCAGAACAGGCGTGTGAGAGAACCCGAGAGACAGAGAAATGGAACGAGAGAGAGAGAAAATAAGAAATATAAATATATAAATAAATATATAAGTTGATAATCAATTCCACATAACTAATTTTTTTCCTTTAGCAGGTGAGCGTAGGTATCTGTGGCAGACCTCTGCTTCCTGTGTCTTGCAAAAGGCTCTCCTTATAAATACTCCACATTCAAAAACTGAAGAGGAAACAAGAGACCTTCTCTAATGAAGCTGCTGTGTGTATTTATGAATATTAATGAATAAAAAGTGCTTGGATGGTTTACCATAACTACTGCATGAGGTTATTTGCAGCGTGCATGATTTTTAATGACCTTGTCATTAAAAAGGCAAAATATCCCAAAGCTTTCTTTAACTTTTTTCCCAGGGTTACTTGAACAGAGCCCATTTGAAATGGGTGAAATATCTACAAATTTAGGATTTTGTTTTTCTTTGTTTAATATGGAAATCAACAGCAAAATTGAAACCTGCAGTAGCTTCGCAAGAAAAACTGCTATATGCTTATGTCACTCGGCTCCAGTCTGCCCCTCTTCATCTGCGACGCTGTAGAGCGCAACAGTGATTGCACACTTTTATCAGCGACAGTTTTTTTCCCATTCATTTTCTCCATAAGGAAGCCAAAAACTAAACTGACAAGTTCCAACAGGATAAAAACATTGCTACATATTTAAAGTAGATGATAAAAGCTCAGAAAAGAACACATTTTAGGTTCGTTTTAGGACAATTTTGCTGGTTTTAGGTTTTGATCCATGTCGTTTCACAAATAAAAGTAGTTTTGAAAGTTTTAGAAAGATATCAATTCTGTTCACAGAAAAAAATTGCCATAAATTTGGTTTGATTTTTGCATAGGAATTTGTACGTTTAGGCAAATGCATAAAAATGCTGATTCAAACCGTAACAGTAATGCCTCTTGGCATGTTATCGCATGTGAGAATTAGTTCTGGCAAATAATAATCGCATCCAAAATACAAGTTTTTCTTTACATAATATATTTGTTTGTACTGAATATATTTAATTGTAAGTGCAAACACAGGCATGTATGTATTTAATGGAAATATAGTGTGTTTATATTTTTAGGTATATCATCAAATCTAAGAAAATAAATGCATAAATGCATTTATATGTAAATAATTTCAAAATATATACTGTACGAGCGTGTTTTTATATAAACATAATAAATAAACACAGCATAAATGTGTTATGTAAAGAAATGCTTTTATTTCGGATGTGATTAATCGTTTAACAGCACTAGTGAGAATCTTATTGGGTGGCCAGTTTTCTCCACAGTGCAGTGGAAAAAGAAATGAATAAATAGTCACATTGATGCGTACGAAGGTTCATGTTTGTCTGAACAGGCATATTACTAGCTGTCAATTTAAAATGAAATAGTGTAATATTCGCTTTGACGTGAACCAGTATTTTCTTTTCTTTTTTGTGATTCGCAGTGCTTAATGGAAGCGGGTAGCGTTTATTGGACTCCTGCTGTGATTTTTATTTATTTATTTATTTTTTTGGTTTGTTTTTGTTTCTATAATGGCAGCAAAATCTAATTGGTAGAGTCCTCTTCAGAATTATGGGTAGTGTAGTTCCTCAAGGTAAATTTTTCAGTAGTTTTTAATGACATCGAAACTTAGCACATGATAGATCTTTTTTCAGAGGTATTCACGTTAAAAATCAGTTCCTCTATGGAGTAAGTAAATGGGAATTTTTACTTTCGGAACCGCACTGTTGCGCACATGGCGTTCAAATTGTCTGCCCTAACTGGCCGAGGCAAATTAACACCATAAAAATGTCTTGTTGCCTACGAGAAAAAGAATATACAGGTATCGTCAAAAGATAACCTGCTTTATACCATTTTAACTAGACGTTGATGTCTTCGTGTCTGTGTAACCACCAGATGTACTCTCTAACTTATGCACCTGTACAGACAAGTTAGGCTCTCCATTGTCATCTCACTCTACTCACATTTCTGCTTTAGTCCGCTTGGAACCCCTCTCTCTTCATTGGTAAAAGGAGGGCGCGAGATTTCCCACGCTACTGGCTTTGTTTAAACTTCTCAAGAGTGACATGCTTACATACTCTCTGCTAATAGACAGCACCTTCTATTTATTCAGGGTTGTTGTTTTTTTTTTTTTTTTATCTCTTTTGGTTCTTTGAAGCTTTGTGATTGATCATGCCACCTCCATGCCTATACTCTTATCCTCTATGTAAAATACAATGAGATGTATATGGAATTTGTGCGTTAACTTTCATAATGGATCTAGGACATGGGCAGACTTTCTTTTTTTAATGTAAATTTAGAATACTACAATAAAAACGGCGCACAGCTTTTGATGAAAACCAAACCCCATCCTCTTACTCTCTGTGACTGTGGTCTGAAAACTAGTCACATCAACCTATTTAGAAACTTACCATACTTCCTATTCAGACACAAGTATTGCTACACACATAAGGTTTTTAAAAAAAAATCTGCTTTTGAGTCTGTGCCATAAATAGAATGAAAAGAACTATTTTGATGCTGCTTGCCTACACAAAATGTACCACCATGGGTGTTGCAGTGTGTTTGCAAAAGTGTTCAAAACGACTGCTCCATTTTTTTTTTTTAACTAAATGCATCATCTGGGTGTTTTATTTCTTTTGGGATTTTTTGTGTGTGTGTGTTAATCATTCACTATGCACACTTTTTCTTACTATTAAATAGCAGAACTGGGCATAATTGGGATACCCTTCCGGTCTTCCTTTTTTGGACAAACAGGTAGTCCTGCCCTAAACTCACACCACCGGTTGAACCAGACGTTCACATGTTGGACTGAATAGTGGAAAGTATTCTAAAGACTAGTTCACCCAGAAATTAAAATCTACTTGCTCTCGGACCATCCATGGCGTTTCTTCAGAACTGATTTTGAGAAATCTAGCACTCCATCATAAGTTCATCACTCTCTGTGGTCATTAAAAATACCAGGATGTCTTTTCGAAAAGGCTAGAGGTGTGACCTTGGCCAAATTTGCCCATTGGCCTCTGAACATCATGACCTCCTAACCTTTTCTACTGATTGGCTTCATCGCTTTGTCTCCTCTCCACCAGTAAGTTGGGGTGTGGTGGGCATTCTGGCGCAATATGTCTGCCGTCACATCATCCAGGTGAATGCTGCACACTGGTGGTGGACGAGGAGACCCCCCTTACAATGTAAAGTGCTTTGAGTGTCCAGAAAACGCTATATAAATGTAATGAATTATTATCATTATTCTCACCAATGAGTCCTCTGCAGTGAATAGGTGCTGTCAGAAACAGAACTGATAAAAAATATCACAATAATCCACATGAACTCTACATTAGTCCAGTCTGGCAAAGTGTTAAGAAAAAGAATTGTTATAAATCTATCAAGATATTTTTAACTTCAAACTGTTGCTTATATATATATATGAGTATATAAAATGCACACATCCTCTATCAATAATCAGTGCTGGGAAGATTACTTGCTTTAAATAGGATATTCTTGTACCGTGTTATCTTGATTCCCAAGAACTGGCATGAAATGGATTTGGCTGACAAAAAGTTTGGGAATCCTTGCAATGCATGTACTGTTAATAAGATGCAAGCAGTTGAAAGACAAAGGCCTTCCAAAGACATTGTTAAATAACCCACCGAGGCATAATTAAAACAAAAATGTATGTGTTCATCAGTAGTTAATGCACAGTTAAAATGTTAAACACTTTTTCTAAATTGAAATGAGTTGTAAATTGTGTATGTATTATGTAATCTATAAAGAACTGATCTGATTTAGTGTTTTAAAATGTAATATAATTTCAAGTACTTTATCCAGATAAAATGTAATCAGTTATTACCCAGCATTGTCCATAATATTCCATATTCCAGTGAAAAATTAGTTTTGTCTGAATCATATGCACAGATCAAGCATCGTCTCAAAATCGATTCTGTAGGAACAAACTCATTTGCATCTCGGATGGCCAGAGGTTGAGTACATTTTCAACAATTTTCATTTTTGGATTCAATTTTATTAAGCCGATGCTTTAAAAGAAGAAAATAATACTGTGTCCATCACAGGCAATATCACAAACACCCTTAAGCCTCAAGATACATGATGCCTTTTTAACCGTTTACCTGCAAGGCATGGGCACTTTGCCACAAAAAAAAACACTATTGCCAACTATTACAAGCGTGTCTGTGAATTGTGTTGTGGTTTGGAGCAGCTGGCCCTTTACTTCACCGGCTATTGTTAGACCTAAATATTAGCCTTGGGATTCCTTTCATGCCACACATGAAGTGGCCTTTCTACCAAAATAACCCTGTGTGAGCAAGTATGTAAAACAAATCATTCCAAACAATTTTTTCTTCATTGTCATTCAAATAAAATGGAGAACTAAATAGGTGTTAAGATCTAACGTTTTGTTAGGTTGTAGTATTTTGCTAAATTGTTGTGACATGAATTATGAATGCACAATTTTATTCTATAACCAAAGGCCAATAAATCATTGTTCCTTACACATGGATTAATATTTTTTTAAATAATATACCAAAGGAAAAAAAAAACTTTTTTATTTAATTTTTAAGCATTTATTAAATCAAATCAAAACTGTCAGTAAAGAATTTAGCAAAATCATGTGACACTGAAGACTGCTGGAAATTCAGCCTCGTCAGTACAGGAATGAATAACAATTTCAAATTCTAACAACTATTCAAATATAAAGAGAGCAAAATATGCACGCATGCACAATCGTACGAACATATGTGTCTGTCTTTTTTAAAGAATTCTTGAAGATGGCTAAAGACTTGATTGCTCGAAATTAAGTTGGGAAGGTCATGCCAACCAAGAGGGAACATTTACTGAAACATTTACTAAAATTTTGGCCCCTTTGGGATAGAGCAATGAGGTTCACTTGTAGAACACAAACTTCTAGAGGGCACATAAGTCTAAAATAAAGAATTTAGGTGCAGGCAAACATTAATGCCTTGGATTTTATGCAAGCAGCTATTTGCAGCCAGTGCAAATAGCTAAACTTTTTATCTCATTTAAAACTAATCTTGCCGAAAGAGACTACAACAGAAAGGACCTGATGTCGAGTAGTAAATCTTTAGGACTGGGTAGTTTCAAGCAATGCGGTCTGAGAAAGTCAGCTGATCATCAATCACAACTCCAAGGTTTCTGGCTGGTTTCAGCCGATTCGGATGTTCTCACGCGATTTGAAGGGCCGTTATCAGCCCATTCATATGGGTCAGTAGGGGCCTGCTGCACCTACTGGTAAAACTTAAAATGAAATTATTTATTCTAGCGATTAGATTGTTTATTTAACGTCTACACCTACCCCAACCCTAACACCTACCCTTTACCATGATAGAAAAACAGTATTATTGATGTAAAGTGTTAGAAAAAAAAATGTTCGATTGATGTGCGCATGTCCAGTAGTGCTATGGATGATAACAGCCTTCTAAGCCTACTAGTAGGTGCAGCAGGCCTCTACTGACCCATATGAATGGGCTGATAACGACTGATAACGGCCAATTCAATCGAGTGATAACATCCGAAGCGGGTGATTAATATCGCTCAGTATAACGTACTTAAAAGTGTAACCAACTTTAAAAAGGTATCATTGTTACATTTCCAATGTAACACATAAATATTGCCCCGTTAAGCATTTTTACACAAAATTGGGTAAAAATTGCTTATTTAAATTTCCAAAATGATAATCAGATTAATTTACCTTTAAAAAGTTTATCAGTGCATACTTTTATTTCATTTGTTTTGTCTGCTCATCATAGTAAGGAGTTCGCTAATAATATCAGTAATACTGATATTAATATTGATAAGTAATAGTAATATTGATATTTAGATATTTAGACAATACTACGGTTATAATCAACAAATATAACTATAGTACAAGTTCACAACTTCCCACTGCAGTATTGTTGAAGTTGTGCACTCACAATGCTTATAACAGGAATGTTCTAGTTTTGTCAGGTTTGTCAGGACACACACACAGAGAGAGAGAGAGAGTCAGGGGATTAAAAAACGTTAAAACCTTCCAGTAACCAGATAAACAGTCTGACTGCGGAATCATCTAAATCAACAATTAGACAAAACAAGGCGGTCAATTACATGCCGATGCAAATAATTCCACATACTATGTATATGTTTCACAGTAGATATTGAAATTACTTTATGACTCATTAATGAACAACTGTGCTGTTATTCTAACAAACTCATCAAAATAACAAACACATGACTGTGATGGAGAGGCTTCCAATGAAAAATAAAGAGATGCTGAATTTTTAAAACAGGAAGAGGAATTAATCAGGGGCTCAGTCATTAGGAAGTGATCAGACGTGTGAATCTTTCATGAGTGTAACCCTAACAGGCACAGTCACCCGTGTGCTGAGGTGGGGGGGCCAGAGCACCACACACACAAACACACACACACACACACACACACACACACACACACACACACACACACACACACACACACAGACAAACCCATAATAACTACAAATAAAATACACATTAAAACATTGGTTATTTCCATGTCTGTTATATGGACAAATCATATTCAAGTGAGATTCTTTATTCACCAATGAAGGCAATGTAGAATATTGATGGTGTATCATCATTTTCATAATTTACAGTTTACACTCATGGAGCCTGGGTCTTTCTCAACTCTACGGAAACAATGTTTGTAATGACATCACAACACTATTGTATGTTCACAAAGGTCCCTGACCTGATACAGCCTTATTTGCGACACAGCTGTCCTTCCTGTATGAATAATTTAGGCTTGAGTGAAAAGGTAACAGAAGCAGCTGTCAGAAGATGTGTGGCAGAGCAAAGCACTTCAACCAACAAAGTCCCACTTGACCTCTTATTCACAAGCCAGTTGATGAGCTTTTTCGATTGTTACATTAAAGTTCTTACATGAGGAAAAACTTGATAAACAAGAAGAAGTAAACTAACTGTAAATGATAATGCAAAGTAATGGCGACAGGCTGAAGTTGGACAAAAGGAGAATTTGGAATAAAGTACCAGTAGCACATTTCCATGTGCTCCAATCCGGTTATAGAGTCTGGAAGCTAATTTTAAGAATAGCAACAGTCTGAAAGTATAATTCCAATTCTGGAAAGTGAATAATCAGATTTTTTAAAACTGAAAGTGAAAAAAGAGAATGAATTGGATGATACCATTTCTCTCAGAGGAGGGCTTAGAGAAAGTTCTGAAGGAAAATCACATATTCCCATACATAGTACCTTCACAATGACAAAATTGACAAAAAAGGCCCCCTTTTATACCTTTTTGTAAACCGCTCAATATTTATAGTTAATATACACACAAAAAATGTATGCTTAAAAAAGTAACATCTAAGCTAAAAATGTAATTCAATATTACTCAACTGAAAGATATAAGGTTACACCAAAAAAGGGGTAAATTTAAGGTAAAATAAGGTAAAATCTCTTTAATTGGATGTTAAATATATATTTTTTTCAATCCTAAATTATACTGTATTTTTAAAAATCCTAAATCATACTGTATATACCTTAGTAAATTAACACTTTACTCTTAAATGAACACCTCACTCTAAAAATGACAACATTTCAAAATAGCTAAATTACAAACAATGTGATTTAGATTATTAATATTGATTGATTGAAATGCAAGTGTACTTTCCTTATGGCTTATTGTCATTTTTAACAGCATAAATAATTCATATAACATTTTGCTTTATTAGAATGGAAAATTTCAGAATATAGGAACACAATGCATCATGTAAGGACATCATCTGCACTCAACCTTTTATAAATTCTGTGATTCTGTCCCCGGCACTTTTTTTTTTGACCCATTGGCAATATTTCCACTGGTGTTCTCTGATTTGTTACTTAGAACTAACATTCAGCCAATCACAAGGCAGCTCATCTCTTGAGCTTGTCTAATATAAGCTTCAAATCGCACATACTTTCACAAGTGCTCGCCTACATGTTGCTTCGGATGAAAGTGTTTGCTTAATGAGACATAACTGATTATTGGGTTCTGCTTTATTTTTGCCGCGTTATGCTCCAATTTGTATTCCATTTTGAATTTATTGTATGAATATGAACTCACTTTCTACATTCAGTACATAATTTGTTAGTGGGTCACATACCTGCCAGGGCAGTAAAATGTTTTTTAGGAATGTTTTAATATTATTTACACTGATTGGAAGAGAGGGAAGTTTCTTAGTGAATAAAATTATTTAAAAGAATTTGAAGAAGCAATATTACTCTGTTTCTTATTAATAGTTAATCATATTTCACAAAAAATACATAAAAAACTCTGTCACCTTTGATTCTTACACCTTGTGCAAATAAGAAACCAACCTGGTCTTATAAAAATATGTTCCTCTTTGCACTTTCAGAATTCAAATATCCAGGGACTGTCGCCAAACTTAAATGCTCTTATGTCATGTCATGTTTGAAATATGCCCTTCACCAAATCCATTCCTAAACCTATCCAATAGTGTTAAAAAATGCAAAACTATAGTAACACATTTGTTGATGCAAGCGTGCCATTTCAACTACCTTTTATGCAGATGTGAACTTTTTGTCAAACCGTACAGTAGTTACACAGGATTAGAACCAGAGCTCCTCTTCTTTCAACAAATCTACCGTCTATGAAAACCCATAGATATGAAGCTGGAAATGTGTGATGCTAACATTGAAAAGCATCTGGTTTTCAAATCTTTTAGCATATTAGTATTGTTTTGAAGTCTTAACATGATTTTGTTCAAGTAACCTAATTGTGCAAAAATTACGCGTTATTAATTTAAACTGTAGATTTGTGTCAAAAGGAATAAAAAAAAGTTGTACTGCCTTTAGTGTTTAGAAACAGCGGTTATTGGTATGTGTTATTGGTACCTGTTGGCCTAGGTGTGGCCATATTGGTGTTTCATGTCTCACTAAAAAGTGCACCCAGGTGCATTTATGCCATGAGACAAAGTAGCAAGAATCCATCCTCCCAACTCTGACACTTGAGGTCATTAAAGCGAGTTAGTGCCCCTAATCTGCATTAGCTGGTTGTGTAACTGCCTCCCACCCCCTTTGTGCACCTTATGTCTACACTGAGTTTTATGACCAGTGCATTCATGTAAACCATTGGCTTTATCACAACAGAACCACAGCATGTCCTGCACGGCCTGTGAGAACAGGATACGCATGAGCAACACCCCAATTTGTTATTTTCTCATAAATCGCTGGTTCATTCCCTTTTATCTACATCTGTCCCGGCACATATCCTTTCACAAAAGACACAGAAACCCTAATGAGGCCAACAGCGCGCTCCATTGAGCAGTCTGTCTGACCAGAGTTGATAATGCTCGGTGTGTCCTGCCACAGACAAAAGACAGTAAGATAGCAGAAGATAACAACATTTCTCATAAGCATTAATTTAAGCTTTTAATTTTCTATTACATATTGCAGGGTAAATGCAAGTTCTTCACTGCCACAAGCTATTATGTGTTGCTTTAACAGGTACCTTTAACAGGTGCATTGGATAGTTCAGCTGGTAAGGTGGAGGACTGTAGGAGGAGCGTTGGTTATCCTCCTTTTAGATCCTTTAAATTCAAGGGGGCAGTCATGGCCTAATAAATAGGGAGTTGGCCTTGTAACCCAAAGGTCACGGGTTTGAGTCCCTGGTCCGGCAGGGATTGTAGGTGGTGGAAGTGAATACCCAGCACTCTCTCCACCATCAGTACCATGACTGAGGTGAGACCCTTTAGCAAGACACCGTTCCCGCAACTGCTCCCTGGGCCCTGCAGCAATGGCTGCCCGCTGCTCTGTGCAGAGCACAGATTCCAAGTATGTGACCATACCTGGCCACAAGTCACTTCCCTTAACAGGAGTAATAGGGTCTTTTAATTTTAAATTCTTACTGAAAAATATATCGCAGAGCAAAGAAACTGACAACGTGTTAACAGACTTCTGGTATGAAACAAGGCCTTTCAGCTTTCAAATTTTCTCAATTTTGTCACGGTCAAATTTTGTCAACTTTAGTAGGTCACTAGGAGGCATTGAAGAGTAGTTGATTAGCTAGTAAACTACTCTGTTACTTTATAATGACTGCCTAGAGCTGTAACAACATAAGATTGCATTACTATTTGCAAATTTCTGTTCCATTAATCCAGTCAGCAATGCTTTGCTTCTCATAACATAAGAGCTTGGCTATAAGCATGCTGTAAAAATGGTGTATTTTAATTGCAAATTAGGTAGAAATCTATTACTGCAGACTAATTTTAATGGAAAGTTGTTTCCACTATGCTATGGCCTACGTAATGTATCTTTTTAATGACTATGTCAAGATTCATGACCCTTGACCAAGAGACCTTCCCTGTAATAAGAAGAGAAGATAATACAGTCACAATACACGTGCTCTAACCCCTATGACCCCTATGAATGTTATCTCTACCCTCCAAAAACAAGCCTATCATAACAATGCAGAAAACTCCTACATAGCAGGCTTCTATTCAAGAGTATTTGTTTACCTCATTAGTTTATCACTTGTGTGATACTGACAGTGTCCACTGAGAAAGAGTACACAGACCTGAATGAGAATAAGCAATATCTCTCTTCCTGATTAAACTTTCAGAGAGGATTTACTAAGAATGAATTGATTGCTTTTCGCAGAAGCAACTTTCTGCCAAGAAGCTTATGCACATTTCCTTTAACCCTAAAACACAATGTATAATGTGTGAAAATGTATATGAAAAATTCCTTCCTAATAACACAGTGTCACAGACACGCAAGGCTCTGCCCCCACCCAATCACAAGAATCTCCAGAGTTCTGATCACTGCCACCTGACATTCATGACTACCCTAATCACAAGCACTTCAAATACAGACACCACACCACAGTCAGCATCCGATCTCGTTCATACGAAGCTGGACTCCCCCTTTGAACATTGCTGTTGCTGAAATACTCACCTGTATACTTATCTTAATCCTGTCCTTCGTTCCAGTGTACAGTATCTCCTTCGTCTCCAGGTCTCCTGGTGTTTGTGGTGTGTGGCTTCATTCCCAAGTGTTTCCATTGTCTCTGTGGTCCTCCAGCGTCTCCTTGTAACTGTGAATATCTAAAGACTGTGTTACTCATCCGATTATTCTCTCCAGCGAACTCTCCAAGAACTTGATTACTTAACATATACATTCTCCACTCCTAGAGTTCCTCCACTGCTGTGTTAAATGAATATTGTTATTATTATACTCACCTTACATCTTGTGTCCACTTTTGTAAACCGAAGATTGGACTTCCGCAAGATGCTGGCTGCTTATGATGATGCAATCGGTCTGGAGAAATTCATTCAAAAGACCGTTCATTGTTACCCCCGAATCAACTTGTTTTCCACAAACTGAGCATGGTAGCTTTCTGTCCCCGCCAGCCTGAGATTGATAGCTCTCCAGAACCAAACCCTGAACCCATGCAAATTGACAAGCGGAGGATGACTCCTCAAGAATGACAGGCTTGAATGGCACAAGGGCTCTGTCTGTACTAGTATCGTATTTAGTACGTAGTGAGCACAATTGAAAATCACCCAGCAGTCAGTCAACATCTCTGAAAGTTATACCTCCTATCACAATGTCTTCTGCCCATTTACCACCACATCGGCCAAGGAACTGCACGATAGATCTGATTCCAGGTGAGCCAGTGCCCAAGGGAAGGATATATCCCCCGTCACTCCCATGTAAGGCCGTCGAGGAGTCGTTCCACCATAAAGGAGTTGCAATGATTTCTCGGATTCTTGAACTTCTACAGGAAATTCATAAACAACTACAGTATGATCTCCATTTCCCTTACTTCGCTCCTCAAAGGGAAACCCAAATTGCTCACCTGGACCAGTGAAGCTTCTTATGCCTTCCAGGGCCTGAAATGAATGAATGAATGAATGAATGAGGCATTTATATAGCGCTTTTACTGTGTATGGCCATACACCCAAAGTGCTTTACAATCATGTGGGGGGTCTCTCCTCAACCACCACCAGTGTGCAGCATCCACTTGGATGATGCGACGGCTGCCACAGGACAACGGTGCCAGTGCGCTCACCACACACCAGCTACAGTGGAGAGGAGAGAGATACAGCCAATCAATGGATGGGCAGGATCAACCCTGCTTAGCTTCAGTGGGCAACCAGGCTTGGGCTGCAGGGGGATATGGCTGTGGCTTATTTCAGAATATTTCATAATCGATTCTTTTTCCCGCATATGGCACGTGTGCGCGCTCGAGACGCACCGGGATTCATTGCACAGAATTTGGGCTGAGACACGGGCACATTTTGTGTGCATCCATCTGTCGCATTTTACTTTAGATATGTTTTTTGAATAACTGCTTGGAATGCATTGGTATTAGATGCAGGACAGACTCTGTCTCTGACAGTCACGTGTGCTGTGTTTGTCCTGAAGCGGTTGATCTCGGCTGTGGTTTAATGCACTTGCATTTTCAAATGCTTTTATACAAAACTCATGATCATACCGTCAGTTATGTTTTCAGAGCAGAGCATAACATCCCTGCATTATTCTGAGTCCAGCCTGTTAAAGCTGCCACTGTCAATGATCTCATCAGTAATAAGTCAAAACTATATCTGTAAACTTTCATATACTCAAACAGCACTTTTTAAAATGATCATAATAGCCTGTTCATATAATGCTAAAAAAAAAAAAATTTTGCACAAAATATATTTGATTTAAAATGTGGCCATGTGCAGTAATATTAAAGGAGAAGGTGAAATTCTCCTGGTTTCACAGACAAGGCTTAAGATAGTCACAGACTTAAATGCATGTTTGAACTGCTTCTATCTTGTTCTGACATATCTTAAAACTTTGTAAAAGAAGCATTAATATCTTAATTTAGCTAAGGCCTAGTCCTGGCTTAAACTAAGCCAAGTTTGTGAAACTGTTGATCAAAATAATCTTACTGAATTGGAGGTTCTGGATATTCTCTTCATTCTAAAGCACTAAAAAGATGAATTAAAGAATTAGAGAGAGAGAGAGAGCGTGCGCTAGACTCTCACCGTCCCCGGATCACTCGCAGCGAGGAGACTCCTGGAGCTCCACAGTCAGGAACATGGCTCTGGAACTCTCGGCTCTCTCCACCGAACCGCGTCTGGCTGTAGACTCTCAGCTGTGTTCAGAGAGAAACATGTTAGCAGCACACGCCAGGACTCACGCTTGTGTGTGAGCGGCACATGGAGTTAGAACTTACCAGAAACCTCGGTTCCACGATACGACAGACCTCCTGTGGAGGAAAAAAAGACTCATGAATGAAAACATGTCATGAATCGAACACAAACACTGGCTTGATGAGACTCACTCTGTGAATGGGCCGCAGCGATCTCGCCAAGCACCGTCCATCACCCCAGTCCAGCAGCGCCGGATAACAGCCCTTCTCCAGAACACACTGCTGTCCAGAGAAACACTGACCGCTGTACGCCACCCACCTGAGACACAGCAGACGCTCTCATCAATAACTGAAGTGCTTTCAGAACCCTGCAGAGTTTAACATCAACTCTAATTAAACACATCTGATCCAGATACTCAAGTCTTAAACTGAACCAGGTTGGAACTAAACTCTAAATAAATATATTCATTATAAATATAATTTTTATAATATATACATGCATATATGTGTACTTATATACACACATTAAATACACACAGTACACACACACACATGTATGATGTAAACAAAAACTTTTTTTTGTTAGATATTGCCCATCAGATGGAAATAACAAGTGCTAAAACACTGACAGCCAATCAGAATCCACTCAGCTACAATAAGCTTGGATGTTTAAACTGCAGCACACTCATAATGTTACGAGCTGCTGATAAAGTTATCGTTCTTGGTCTAAACAGGCCTTTACTCGCGGTGTCTCTGTAAACTCACGCTCCGCTCTTCACGGAGAAGCCGCTGGTCTCCTGCAGGTCAGGGATCTCATGATGAACCTCTATTTCCTCATCAGAGATCTTCAGACAGACGGACGGCTCGAGGAAATCCTGCAGGAAACACCAACACTCGTTACAGAGCCATCCATCACAAAACCCATGGTGACCAGCTGCAGTCGTTCTGTTATGTAATAATTTCTTTCTAATTTTTGGTCATAAAATAATTTTTGTTATAAACATCTTGATCAACAGTGCTGCCAGTGATACTGCTGTGGAACACGGATGTTCAGAGCAGACTGTACTGGATGAGAAGAGAAGAGATGACTCACAGACTGAACGCAGCGCAGCGACTGGATCCTCCGCTCTGCTCCGCCGAAGAGTCGAGTACAGTCCGAGTACTCGCCCTCCTCCAGAACACACTGATGACCTCTGAACCCCTCGCTGGAGAATGCCACCCATCTACACACACACACACACACATACACGTCAGCTTTACAAATCAGACAAGAAGCGCTGCATCATGCCTTTAACATTCAAATACATTGTTCTCCGGAGTATTCCCACACCTACGACTCAATCATGAGTCTTCTAGACTTCTGTGGCTTGAATTTGGTCTGTTTAAGAGATCCCTAAACAACGACTATATTATTTCATATACAACCCCTGGCAAAAAGTATGGAATCAGCCCTCTCAAAAGATGTTCATTCAGATGTTTAATTGTGTAGAAAATGAAACAAGCACATACATGCCACAAAACTATTTTCACTCAACAATCCAGACTTCTGGCTGTATAAAACACTTTTTTTTAAAAACAAAGAAAGCTAACTATAGTCAATGACAACTGTTTTAAAGATCAAACAGAGGAAAAAAATATGGAATCACACAAATCTGAGGAAAATTATATGGAATCACCATGCACTTTGCATTTCTAAAACAAACACCTGTATCTGATTACAACTGATAATTAGTCTGCAGTTAAAAA
>JAUCNO010001851.1:15149126-15161502 GCA_032353835.1 Enteromius viviparus
ACATACAGTTTGTCCAGTATAAAAACCATTACGCTTATGGAGAGTCCCCATAAATCACAAAAACCAACATGTGTGTGTGTGTGTGTGTGTGTGTTAATATAATAAAAGTGAAATGTTTTCCCTTAAAATCAACCAAAAAAAACTGTCTGCACTGTCTGATCTTACTGTGGGCTGTGTTCCAGCAGCAGCCTGAGCGAGGGTAAGTCCCCTTTAGCTGCAGCATAATGAACAGACAACGCCCCCGTATCCGTGGCAACAGTAGGATCCCCTTCCCCACTTTTCAGCAGCCAATCAATGATCTCATGATGGCTGAAGCGAGAGGCCAGGTGCAGTACAGTGGCCCCTGAGCTGTCCTTATCCTGTAAACCACACAGAACATAATATATAACACATATTTAAACTATATACAATAACTGACATCAGTACATCAGTACATCTCTAAATGTTTGAACAATGTGCATGTTACACGTTGTAAAGCACTGACAGGGAACATGGGTGTATTTTAATATATTTATATTTATAATTTTATATTTAAATATTATATTTATATTTAATATATTTTGATATATTTATACTGTATGAGGCAAAATTTGAATAATTTCAAGTCTCTGCTGGATCATATTTAACTGCTAAAGGATTTTTGTAGTCATTCAACTTGCAGTGCAGGTATGAAATACAATAATGTAATGGGACACCCTGCTGTAGACTCGCGCTCCCCATTGATGGCAGAGATAACTTGCACTACTGCATGTGCACAGAAGAAAAAATGGACAACAGCAGGAGATCTAGTTACTTGTTCTTTATGAAAAAAACTTTTTTGAAATGATGAGGTGATGTATACCACTATACATAGAACAACATTAATGTTACGTTTCACATATATTTAATTGCATTTGAATCCAATTTTTAAAAATGATCAAAACAAATTTATAGCAAATCTGCTAAATGTTTTTTAAGTATTTAATTGCAATGCCAAAAGACAATGGTTCAAAGATTCAAGTGAGGACTACTAAAAAATAAAGAATTAAATGCCTTACTTTAAGCTCTATATTTCAGTTTCACCTATGATATACAGTATATGAACCGTATCCAAATATAAAAAACACAAGCTGCCTGGTCTTATTTATGGTTTACACCTTAGAATAACTACGCAGAGACTTTAATCTAGATTGATGTTTTTTTTTTTAATTAATTATTTTCTTTCGTTCACTTAAAATGTCCTTAGTTTGTAGTTCATGGCAATCCTGACTATACAATGGAAGAATGCAAAAAATGCAAAACAACCGTTATATGTATCGTCATGAATTTAATCTGTGTTCTCAGTTTTCAGAGACAGGCAAGTATATCTTATTCTACTTTCTTTTTAGGGGAAAGATACAAGGTCACCGTTGTGAATACCTTGCTTTTTTTTATATTTTGATACAGTCATGAGAGTCATGTTGTGTTGACTTTAGCATACTTTAAAAAATGTTTTTTTAAAAGCATTTCATACAAAAATAATATACATAAAAAAAATTATTTTTTTGTTTTAGGACAATTCATTTAATGATATTTGCCATGAAAAAAAAAAAAATATATATATACACTGTATATAAATACATATATAGTCATTTAGGTTTTAGTTGAGATCTTTACATCTTTACATGTCTTTTCAAAATCGCTTCTGCTGTCATGAAATAGGGTTAAAGTGAGCTCCCAAACGTACTGACAAGCATGTATGGTAACTTTAATCTTTTCCTCTCATTGTTTTGCATGGGTAGGACAAAACTGTCAGCTCCTAGCACAAACTGGCTTCATTCCATAATTATACTTACTGCATAAATCACACTCTTGACTCCAGCTGGACGGTATTATCCACAGCATGGGTCAAGCAGCTAAACTGAAGTCACACTCTTAATAACACATTGGAAACACTGAAAGTTAAATGAGTGTTATAAGGATCTACTACTAATGAGATGAGAATTCTTAGCATATGATGTGACGACTAAGGCATAGAATAAGTTTATGCCCCAGTGTGGTGCTGAGCACACATTGATGGGGTTCCTCAGTGTCTCCATTATGCTTTTCTCGATTTATGTTTTGTCAGGTAAGCTTAATGATTTTAAATGCCAAAAAGCATGATAACAGTGGCATAATTACTGAGGGTAAAGGCAGGACTAAGTACAATGGGCCCAAAGCTTTAGGGACGCCGACATTTTTTCCTAAATTACTAAATACCATTATACACCACCACAGCACTTATAATAATAATAATAATAATAATAATGATGTTGCATATGATAGTATGTTGCAAATTTATGTAACTATGCTCATTTTTTATTGTACTATGATTTTTAATGTGTTCATTATTTTATGCAGATTGTTTGCACTTATAATAGTTGGCCTTAACTACTGTGTATACATTTAAATTAATCATTTGATAAGATGCACTTATTGTGCTTTTCTGCGTTTGAAAGGTTCTCAATGGATCCACCAATGCCTTTTTTAAAGAGTGTAGTGTTGTTACTGTTATTACCACTACACAGACGTGGACGCTGTTGTTAGCCATTAAAGAGTACGTAAAGATACTCACGGTCGCTCGACATCCTCCGTGCGTCACGAGCCACTGAAGGCAGCTCAGGTTTCCCGTGGCCGCAGCGTCATGCGCAGGGCTTGCGCCGTTTCTTGCCAGGCTGCTCGCCGGTAAACCTGCTTCCTCAACCAAATACCGCAGACAGGTGAGCTTCCCCGCTCGCGCGGCGTGGTGTACGGGAGTAGCTCCCAGCACGTCTTTTACGTCGCCATTAAGAACTTTTTCCGCTAACTGTACTTTCAGAGTTTGTACATCCCCTTGCCTCGCTGCGAGAAGTGTCCTCTCGACCACCATGATGATGCAGCGCCTCCAAACAAATGACTATTAGCGCACCATTAAGCGTCAGCTCGCAGAAGTCCACGCCACAGAACGCGTATTACTTTGTTCTGTTCATCCCTCTTTGTTTGAATCACCAGACCATAAAGGTATTGACCTATATTTAAGAAATATATTCTCTTGATCTATTATTATTCATTATATGGCATTTTAACAAAATGTCACCTCCATTCATCGCGTAGCTTCTACCTATAGAAAACCAGCCAAGCATTTCGTTACGGTCTTACTAATCGTCTTTGAACGTATTCCGCTATACTGATCTTGCCTATACACTTACATTAGCCTACATTTCACCTGTTAATTTCCTTAGCTAAACAAAAACTGACAAAACAAGCGCAAAACCAATGCGTCCGCTTTGGATGAAGTCTATAGCCTGTTGTCAAACGGTTCGTTCAGAAGTCTTGAGGGACTGAACTTGTGAATAATCCATTAAGGGGAGGAGAACTGTAACATGCTGGCCCCACTTAAATCGGCTCAGATGTTAAAGGGACCGCTCGTCATGATGACGCTGTTTAGTAGTAGTTTAGTTCTTTTGTCTGAAACAAGGTTATTAGGTATTTGTGCATAATTTATGCATATGTTGATTTGTTTCAATTACGTTTCTTTAATCTATGCTATTTTTCATTTGTATATGAACGTTTATATGTAGTATTGTTCTCTATTGATTGCTACCAATTAAAACAAATGCTAACTCTAGCCTCTTACTAAATATCTATGCTTCATCTGTAGTCGATTGTATTGCGAAACAGGCAAGTGCAACCTGTTGATTTTATCACCTCAAAGACTGGGTTGATATATATAACCAATAGATGGCAGGCTCGCACAACATTCACTGCTGTAGTATCTTATGCGTCTAGTGCTCGTTGGTGAGATTTGTTCCACTGGAACCGTTTTGAAATTATTTAGTTTCAAGTATCAATAGGCTAACCAAAAAAAAAAAGATAGTAGTTTCCTTTTGGTGTCCCTGCCTCTTTTGTCGCCGACGCTAAAGTGCCCTTTAGGTGTCAGATGTTATATGAAATATGAAGTTCTTTAAATGTATTATTTTACATATGGTGTAATAAATAGCCTACATATTGTTCTTTACATGTACATCTAAAAAGCCCACACTAATAAAATAAATAAACACTTTACCCTTTAACACTTGCGCTCTTTACAATATTTTTTATTCAAAACATAGAGCCCCTAACAGTAGCCTATATTCTCTATTATTTTCCAGTGTATTCAACACCCATCGTCTCCATATGCGCAACAGCAGTTGCTGGAGATGACGCGTGATTTATGCTGACACCTCCCTTGTGGCGTCAGTCGCGTGCCTGACGCGTGCCATCCTCATCTATTTAACTATACAGATAGGCACGAGCCAGGCTTATTAATGGATAATCCCTCAGGGGCTGTGAGAGAGACAAGTCCCACAGGACAGCTTGTCTTTGACTAACTAATAGTTTATTGTCGAGCAGTGCTTACAAACACACATCAATACCTGTTACTTTGTAGTTTTTACAAAAAGTCTAAATATATGTTTTTTTATGTTTAATTAAAAGTCAAAGTTGCTTTTACCTTAGTCTATCAAATTTTAAATTCTAAATATCTAAAATAAATAATAATAATAATAATAAAAAGCATTTACTCATAGAAATGCTTTACAATTATTTTTCGTACATTAACTATGATTTATCTATTTATTTATATTTAGTATAATTAGAGTAAAATCAGTGACAATATAATAAACACTTTTAGGCTGTTTTTTTTGTGTATACCCCGTTAGAAAGTTTAGTTAGATAGCATAGGCCACAGGCTTATAAACTTGTCACTATTACTTTCGAATGCATATTTTAAATGGGGTTTTTCTGTGACCCACGTTTACTTATTCACTTTCATTTAACATCATGTTGTCAACATCTTTGTGTGGCTAATCAAAGATCTAGGTCACTCCAACAGTTAAATGAGCTTGGGCTCATCTTTGTCTATAACGGATTTATTCAAATTCCTCGCAAATTCCTCGTGTGAAAGTAGGCTACCAAGTGCAATTCAGACAGATAATCTAACGGTCATGCCCTGAAAGGAAGAGAGCATGGGAGCCTGGAAAAAGTGGCATATAAACTGCACGCGTCGAGCGTGTGACAGTTATTTAAATTTCCCTCCAATTAGGCCAACCGAAACTCTATTGTAGAGGCCATCTGCTGCCAATCCCGCATGGGACTTTTTCAAGACAGTGTTTAAGCTGTTCCACAAGGAGTGGAAAAATCAGACAGAGCACTTTGGTATGGGCAATCTGTACTTTGACACACATTAACATGCATCACATAATTTATTATTTTTATTATTTAGTATTTTATTCATTTTTAAATGAAGTAGGCTATAGACCTGTTAGACTATTTCGCAACTAATGTTTGAAAAGCTATGCAATGCATGAAACTTCTTTTTTCTTTCTTTCTTTCCTTTTAACATTGACGCAAAGCTCCAGCGCGTCATGATGGTGATTGATTATTAACCCCCCCCACCACCACCACCACCACACACATCTATATATATATATACATATATACATAGAGATTTATTTATTCATTTTTATTATTATGCAGCCTAATATAATTTTGTAGTGCGAATTTCAGCTGCATCTCAAAATTCCTGTGCAGGTTGTTTATCTGCCGTTCCTTCACACAATGCAAGCTGCAGGCTGAGTCCATCTGCCACGCGTGTGCCGTTCATTAGCGCAGATTGAGCCACAAGATACTGAATTAATCTAGAAATGACGTTGTGTCTGTGTTTATATGTATATATGACCTTTTTTGTTCAGGTCTTTTATCACTGTTTGTATAGTAGTTGAATAGGTTTACATGTATATTAGAATACAAGTTATTGTATTGTACAAGTTCGTTACCTCAAGGAGCAACCTAGCCAGGCTTTCATTAATAGCCCAAGTAATATTGGTGTATTTTACCTGAAGTAATATTTATTTAATTCTGCGCTCACCATATTATGTTGGCTGACATTCAACAGAGCATTGAGAACAACAATAAACCACCACTTCGTTGATGCAGCGATTAAGATTAATGTTACAGCAAAATATTATATCTCGGGGACACAAGGAAGCAGATATTTAAATCTAAATTAAATAAGACAACACAGAGGAGTACAATATTACTTTATTTTGTGTGCATGTGTGTTTATGTTCTTATTGAAGACTCCGAAGACAGGTGGTAAAAGTACCTTTATTTTGCATTTTCTGTTCACTCAAGCCGCTCACAGACAGACAGACAGACAGAAAAACACAGACTCGCGCGCACACACACACAAACACACACACAGGTTTGTTTCTGTGAATTGTGGGGACTTTCTATAGACTTGTACGTAACGATATGTTCTATCCCCCAACACTGCACCTTTCAGAAAACCCATTTGCATGGTTACACTTTCAAATAACCAATTCAATAATGGATTAATGGATTTGGCGTATATAAGCTACACGATGGGTAGAATTGGGGTTGTGGGGTAGATGCGAATGTACGCGAGAAAACTGCATATCATAAACACGTCAAGACATTTCTTATCTCATACACGCAACAACTTAGTATTATATGCATGCCAAATATGTGCATGTCATATAAGCCAAAGTTTTTATTTGGCGTACTCTTTATAGCATAGGTCCCTTCACACACATGCGCGCGCGCTTTTATATAATTGGGCTGACTTTCCATAGAGGTACATTTTTTTTTATCCCCATCGCCACTCTCCACAGAAAGCTTTCTGCTTGTCCCTTGCATATAATGTATAAGCTGTTTTCTTTATGGGATCAAACCAAATTGCACCATAATGCCCATAATTCCTACACACGTGGGGTGTTTTATGGGGGTATTCCATTGGCTTAAATATTTTATCTAGTATAAACTGTAGGCCTATGTTCTATCTATTCTATACCCTATCTAAACCCAGCAGACACACATTTACTTACCTAAATGGTCAGTGGAAGTTGCGTGATCAGGGAAAAACCTGACTGAATTCCTGTGTCTGATTCTGACAAATAAGAGATAATTATTAATAAAGATTATGTTTGATTTCAACAGCACTTCAAAATCAACATGTGTGTGTGTATTGATTCGCAGTTTTAATACAAATACCACGGCTAATCTATGGTTCTATGGCCACGACTAATTTGTGGTTACCACAGTTCAATTATAGTACCCGTGTATTTTTTTTTTTGTGGTATAAGCCATGCTAATCTTCATAAGGGAGTGCAACACTGGAGCAG
Organism: Enteromius viviparus; assembly: GCA_032353835.1. Taxonomy (NCBI): domain Eukaryota; kingdom Metazoa; phylum Chordata; class Actinopteri; order Cypriniformes; family Cyprinidae; genus Enteromius; species Enteromius viviparus. The sequence goes on from JAUCNO010001851.1 coordinate 15,156,287, forward strand.
CATGTGTGACTTTTACCTACAGTATCTACTCCCCTAAAAAAAATGACACCAATACAGGAAACACAGCCCTCTTGCGCATAACACTTATATGCACGTCAAACGAATTGCTTTAGATGTCTTTTTTTCTTCGGGGGCCATAAACAATGCAAACATCCTGAAGTTATTCGTAACAGGATTCGTAATTACGTTACAGTGCTATTGGGAAACAGCGAATAAGATTTCCCTAATGCTTTACGTAAATACTACCCACGTGACCACATCCCCCAAATCAGAAATGCTCTTGATGTAAAAGAAACTAAAGGAGCACTTTAGTGTTACAGTAAAATGCAACGTCCTGGTAATTTAATTAAAATCCAAACATATAAACATAACTATTCTGACTTGATGTGGTCTCTTTATGCAGCAAGGCTATATACAGTTTTACATGCAGAATTTTAAGTTTTATATTGAACTAGACAGCAAACTATATTTAAGTAACATAATAGACTACGTTTTACACGCTACAATAACAAACTTTGAAACAATGTACAATGTTTTACGATATTTAACACAGTAATAATCAAAGATTAAAATACTTGATCCTGATAGTATTACATGCATGGAACATTGTTTAGTCAAGTAACTCACCTGCAAACGCCCACACTCTTACCCATGTAGTTTTGAAATCTAGGAGCATAAATCATTACGATTATATAATATTTTTTAGTTTAAGGAGATGAGAATGCCATGATCTCAAAGGATAATATCACACACGATGGCAATGGTTATGTTTATATGAAAAAAAAAGAGATTATAATTAATACAGTGATCATTTAAATCTGTCTATACGTTTCGATTAAACGTTCATGGTACATGTACATTTTATAGAAACAATTTTCTGCAATCAGTTTAGTATTTACAGTCATTGTAGCCTCTAAACAAACCGATCTCAATAAAGTACGTCATGTTTCAATTTCATGACTATTGATTTACGCAGAAATTGACTTTGGCATGCATATGATACGCAATGGGTGAGATTTGGGTTGTAGGGGTGTGCGAATTAAATGAACGCGAAAACTGCAATTTACATACACACCAAACACGTATCATATGCATGCCAACGTCAGATTTTGCTTATCAATGCCACGTTTTTCTGTTTTTATTTGGCGTGTTATTTATACGCATTAAGCGATGTTACTCGCGAAACGCATTTTAGGTTGGCTGAAAAACATTTTAAATTCGATTGACTAAACTGAAAACTGAAATAAATTGGCGTATTATCAGTTTTTTTCTTTTATCAACAAAACTGTTAAATTGAGTTAAAAACGCTTACCGTGCTGTTACGTACCTGCTGTCAAATACGAAAACATTATTGTGCTGAAGCCTCTGGATGCAAGCGTGTGTCGTGCGTTTGTATTAAGCGCCCATTTCCTCAGAAAGCCTGCTCTCGAATGAAGAGGAGGCACGCGTTTTGTGGGCGTGGAGGGTGTCCGCCCATTTTGAGCTCCCCATACTATCAAACTCATGTAAGTGTCTAGCGCTAGAAGTAAGCAAAGTAATTTTTAAGCACACAATATACAATTTAGCAGGTATTCGTATCATTGAACTATAATACATATAGCCCAGACTACTCCTATATTTAAAAATCTGATTTTGAATATGATCCATAATGTAAAAAAAGTCCCTTCGTACATAATTCATTATAATTGCACAGCCATCTGCCCTTTTGTCCCCGTGGCTCGTGCCGTTCCCGTGCCTAGCGCGAGCGGAGACCCTAAGGGCCCTGTGCGCACAATTACAAAAAACGCGCTTTTGTTCATTTTCTTCTGGGGCTGAAAATTTGGCTAAAATGATATATTCTAATTTAAAAAGGCGCGATTGAAACATGCACTCCTCACTTCTACCTTCTTGACTGCAGATGCACTTCTCCCTCACAATATTAAAACGGGGAAGCTTTTCGCGTACTGCTACGTCACAAATACGTGCATCATAGGCTAATCATCCTAGGGGAAAAACAAGTCTTTGTGTGAGAAGTTTCATCACCAGATGTACATTCATGGCTTGGCTTTTAGCTTGGGTATTTGAATTAAGACTGAATATTGTTTGTGCTAGATATATTATTGATGGCTTTTGCAATATTGGGGTTGAGATTCATCTGGATTTAGGCTAATTGTTTGGCCGATAGACGCGCAACGTTCATCTTTCAGCTTTTGTCTGGGATTTGATGGTTGCAAACACTTTTTTAAGTAGAATTTGCAATATTGCGTTGATTGTAGCAGGACATACTACAGTATTTTTACAATCAGCGTCGTAAGTAAAGTATTTGAAATAGAAGAATGGTTTAACTATATTCAGGTTTAAAATAACCTGATCACATAAACATAATTGGGATATAAGCACTGTAACACTTGACAATAAAGTATATTTTAGTTAATGTTTAACTAACATAAACGAGCAATGAACAATATACTTATTACATTATACCTTCTGTTAATGTCAGCTGATGAAAATAAAGTCGTTGTTTGTTCATGTTAGTTTATAGTTCATTAATTTTAACAAACCCAACATGTTATTAACAATGCAATCGTATGCTTAAATTAACATTAACAAAGACTAGTAAATGTTGTAAAAGTATTGTTCATTCATTCATTAGATCATTAGTTCGTCTTAACTTATATAGTAAACTTAGTAATTACTGAACCTTATTATAAAATGATTTGTTTTCAACATCACCATTAGTTGGCAGAGGAAAAAAAATAAATTTGCTTAAATTTTAAATGACTCACCAATTATTTAATCAATTCACTATTATATTTTGACTATTAAACCCAATTAATTTAAAACCATTACGCGTTCACAGACAAACAAATACGGTCTGCAGTATCAGCGTGATGCTGAGAGAGACCCAACCTTCTGCTTCGTAGCAGTATAGGCTAGTAAGTCTATGCAATATTGGATGTCAACAGATGTTTGCCAGCAGCGTTGGTTTTGGCTTGGAAAGCTTACTTTATTCGGGCTTTATTATCTGTCTGCTGCGTTTGCGTGTTTTCAGGTGAAATAAACAGTATATGATTTAATGATTTAATTTGTATGTAAGTAAATGAATATGTCAAGACACAAAAGTCTCCACAAATGACATTAGCAAGCTCTATGTGTATTTTAGATAATGTAAGTTGATAAGTATGAAAGCATGCATATAACAATAAAAAGACCCTCACACTAAAATAACTTAGCTTAGAAATTTTAATGTATACCAGTGTACCTGTACTATACATAAGGTCATTCATTAAACCATTAAACTTAATGGTAAATTGTAACATTTTTGTTATAATCCATCACTCTAAAAAGTACAGTTGTAAAATGTCTAAATGTATAGTGGCTTATAAAAGAGTAGAGGAGCTATACTTCAAGATTCTTTAAAGATGCGTCAACAATGTTGTAAAAACCATGATGTATTTAACAGAATAATCAGATTTGAGAGACCACTTGGAAACATAAGAAATTATTATAGGCTTTCGGATTCATCTTTAAATAAACCTGAAATCGTAGATAAGTGCGTTGATTTGATGCAATTACACAGGAATCTAAAATGTTTTTTGACTACTAACTGATTTTATTATCTAATATTTAAAATTATTTTGTTAAGACAATTTGGTACACTCAGGCTGCTCATTCATTTCACACTGAAAACTTCATACGGAACTTACATTTTGGCGTTAGATTAGAGACTAGTAAACCGATTTATGACAAAACATTACAGACATGAATCTTGTGGACGAATAAAGAACACATGGTCAACATTGTCAAACAGAAAAAGAAGACTGATCATAGCCTACCCTTGCAATTGTCTTTTGTGAAAGACTTTGACAAAGACTTGTCTTTCAGGTTAACTAATAATTTATCAGCAGGTTTAACCTGCAAATTTAGTGAATGTGTGTCATGATAAGTGAGTTCAGACTAAGACAACACTTGGCTTTTTTTCGTTCTTTCTTTCTTTTTGGACATGACCAGCAGCACTATTCGAGGTTCATTTATGCGCTCTTGGAGATTGTGACGCGTGCCTGGACCATCGAACATTCAAAACCTCGTCAACTAAATCAATAGTTTTTACTATTATAACATATACCGTGTAAAAAGCAAACACGGAAACTTTTTTATATGACAATTTTAGCTTTACCAATCAGTTTGACAGCTAAACCTCAGATAACAGCACGCCAACAGAACGTCGCGCATTTTGGTTGTGGTAGACCTATGATTGTCGGATTAATTTTTTATGCGTGTCACCTTATTCCTTTCGTCCCCCATCCCCAACCCCCCAGAACCCAAAATTAAACAAAGAAAGAAAGAGAAGTCTTCATGCGTCAGTCCGTGATGCTTTATTGCCATATTCGGTCAAATGGCTCAGACACAGACGCCAATAGTTTGGAAAGACACGCTAAAAACGAAGCAACCTGATAGGATGATAATATTGCAAACATGTTACGGAAGAGTTTGTCAGTCTTGACTCGGGGGGGTGGGATTCAAATTAGTGGCGCGCTTTGGTGTGATTGGAAGAACAGACATCCATCTGTTGTAACGGCGCGTGTCAGACGCGTGAGTTCATCGCCGATTTGAAAGGTGCGAGGGGTGTAATTTAACCACCGAACAACTAAAATGTCTGGTCATTGGAAAATGCAAATAGAAAAATACACATTGCAAAAGTCGGTTTAAACCTCCTTTCTATATAAACAAAACCTTATTTATAAGCAAAAACATTTATTTTCGTCTCTGACCTTTACACACACACACACACACACAGGTTATATATATATATATATATATATATATATATATATATGTATTACTCTTGCTTAATATGAACTTAAATACAATCTTCATAATTTTCCACGGTATGTTTTTTCTATGTTTTGGAGTAATAGGAAAAAGGTCTAAATGTAAGCAGATGTTGACACTATAGCGTGGCTTGGTTAATTACCACGCCGTCATCATTATCTGTATTATTTATTAAATGTCCAATACATGGCGGTTTTCCCTGTGAAATAAACTTTAAGAACAAGTTGTAATAACACAAAGACAAGCTACAGTAACAAACTATTTTAAATTCCTTGTAGTAAATAATAGTTTATTTAGCAATTACAACATTAAACCATAGCAAAAGGAAACCAAAATAAACTTGCAATTGTAAATGTTTGCCCTTTAACGTCCACATAGTATTGTGTAGGCCTATGCATATATAT
>JAUCNO010001851.1:15161602-15182230 GCA_032353835.1 Enteromius viviparus
CTCATAGCTACTGACCATGGGGATTATGTTGTCCTCATTCTCTTAGACCTGTCAGCAGCATTTGATACTGTAGACCATTCTTTACTGCTATCTAGATTGGAATCAGCTGTGGGCTTAAAAGGTACTGTTTTAAAGTGGTTTCAGTCATTTCTATCTGACAGAACTTTTTCTGTCAGACTAGGTAATTTCTCTTCCTCTTCTGCTCATCTCACCTGTGGCCTCCCTCAAGGTTCAATATTGACACCCTTTCTTTTCTCTCTATACATGCTCCCTCTGGGGGCCATTTTTAGAAGGCATGGGGTGTCCTTTCAATTCTATGCTGACTACACCCAGATCTACTTACCCATTAAGAAAAATGATCTCTCAGCACTAAATACACTACAGCGGTGCTTAGACGAGGTTAAAATCTACAAAGTTACAAACAAGGGAGGACAGAATGGCTTGACCTTCCAGCCGAGTACAGTGGGTGGGCAGAGGTGAGCGGCCACCGATTCGTGGCAACTTCTCGTAGTCTTTTTCCTCTGTGCTGTCGAGAGAAACGAAAGCAGACGAGGTGCAGATCTAAGCCACGCTGAGAAGGGCGCATGCCAGGACTTTGTAATTTCTTTCTGAACTTAGGGGAAGAACAACGTCGACTTCTGACCACTTGTCCAGGTGGCTCCGTGACGGCTCCTGGGGAGGAGTCCAGTCCCAGCTCCCAGAGGACGTGGAATAATTCGGCATCCATCCCTTGCTTTTCAGCGCCGAGTTCATACGGCAGTTCCTCCTCATCCGACATGGTGTCTTCTTGCAGCTCGTCCTCGCTGTTGCCGAATGAGATAAGGTAGCACGCAGCTGTGGAGGGATGCTGGTCATTGTTCAAAAAGAGGACAGGTGAGGCTTCTCTCACAGTAGATGATGAGGCACGTGGGGGCTAAGCCGACATGAGCTCACTGGTCTCAAGGAGCTGAGATCCTCTGCTACGCTGCCTCTTCCTCACTGGGGGAGACAGGAGAACTCGGGAACAGGAGTGCGAGCAGTCAGACCCTGTCAGAGCGCACTCTCTGTGGTTGTCACATGAGTGCAGGACCGTCCTGCAGGCAAAGGAATGGGCGACTGGGCATTTGAACAACCACATTCGTGTACAAAAATGCACCTTATGTTTATGAGTTAATTATGGAAAATATACCAACTTATCGATAGTCTTAGATATTTTAGTACACAAGCAACATAATTATCGTGTGAAAATTCTATTAATTTCAGTATCTAGATTTTGTGTAGCGATAAAAAAATCAGAAAGTGTCTCTACTGTTCTCAGTCTACCCTATCATACAATATTGCAGAATACTTCTTAAATGTGAAATTTCTACAGTCACAATCATTTGTAAACATTAACTTTCTACATGTTTTAAAATCTTAAAAAAACACCTAGTCAACAGTTCCTGAGAAGTATTTTTGAAGAAGGGTGACTCATCCACACACCTTTTGTAAACATAATTTGAAACAGGTTTTGTTTCTGAATAATGAAACAATGTAACTTGAATGTGCATGGCCATAAGCCTAACTGCAAGATACCAGCTACTATATATACAGTGTACCATAAAAAAAATGACATGTGTTGTCTTAAAGAAGTAATATTTATAGTACATATAAAACTAATCAAAAATGTTTGTGCTCACAGAACCAGTTTTAAACGGTCAGAATGAAATTGACTGGTATGAAATGACTTCAAAAGTTAACACAATACATAATCAGCATAACTGACATTCTTAAAAACATGTCTTTTACAGGTTGTTAAAAATGACATGCATGGAATGTTAGCAAACACTGTTTTGTTTTGTTTTGCCTCCACGTTCTAATGTAGGCCTATCCAAATTAGTTTTAAGGATTGATGTTTTTAATAAGACAAAGTGTAAAAAAAAAATGTAAACCAATCAAACAAAAGACCACAGCTGTCTAACTCTATATCTTATCTTTTTCAAATAGGGAATAAATGCATAAAAAATAGATAAAACACACACAAAATACACACACAAAGCACAAAAGTCTTAATCTCCACATTCTTTTAGAATCTTCCTCTCTTAAATAACTGCCCTGGCTGACCTTGCAGAGGTTTTTGGACTTCTGGGGGACTGTATAATGAGGGTGAATTCATATCCTGAAGAGAACAAAGACAAAGGAGTTATTAAAAGCAGCGATATAGAAGTTAATAAATAATGTGACTACTTTAGGAATATTCTTTCATTCCAAATCAACAGTCAAATAGAAAAGCTAAACTTTTGTGGGCACCTAATTTCTAGTGATTATCATTTTTTGGATTACAGAGACCATCTCTGCATTTTATAATTAAATAGGCCTAGTTTAATCTCCTCATTATACATTACCCTCATTTTTTTCTCCTATTTGATAATTTTCAAATCAAATTGAATTCATTAAACATAAATAATATAAATAAAAGTGATTGATTTATTAAAATAAAAAAGGTACATGCTACATATGTTTCTTTAAAAAAACGAAAAAAAAAACAACAACCTTATTTTACAGCAAGGTGAAGAATATATTCATGGAAAAAGGCATGCATACTGTATATGTGGTTTTAATAGTTAGTAAGTTAGCTATGTTCGTTAATGTAACTAGTTTAGTTCGTTTAAAAAAGTGTGAGGGAAACAAGTATGTAAATAAAATGTGAAATTGAAACAAAACAGTTGTTATGAAAGAGACTGTAAGAGAGGGGGTGGATCTTGGCCAACTTCCTTCTCTCACCGCATGTTGAACTAACAGATTAGTCTAGAGTTTCACCACCAGAGCGCTACATTACCAATGCGAGTGGCGCACGTGGACCGCTCTCCTGACGACTTGCTGGATATCCAGTTTCTTTAATGTGTTTTTTTTTTCTCTAACAATAAATTATGTTGTATTTTCATTAAGATATCTAACATTTCGAACTCGCGTTAATTTATAGTGAGAATGTGGGCGCTGTCAGAGTAATTATTTTTTAAGTCACTCCGCATCATTTAAGCTAATTATGGTGGACAAAGGTCCCCTTCTGACTTCGGCTATCATTTTCTACTTGTCTATTGGGGCAGCAATTTTCCAAGTCATCGAGGAACCTAACTGGGAGGCTGCAGTAAAAAAATATAAAGCAGAAAAGGAGGAAATACTGAAAAAATATCCATGTCTTAAAAACGATGACCTGGACAACATTCTAGAGGTAGGATTACTACTCTTTGAGTGACGTTTGTTCTAACAAATCTACGAAATTACTTGTTGCAACTCGTCTTCATGCTGGAGTGTAAACAGAAAGCATTTCTGTTGTTTTAATACATTTAAGTTGTCGCCATCTGTGAGAAACTTCTGCATTGCATTCGTTCATATACTATAGTGATTTTAGTAATATGAAGGCCACTTGAAGTGGGTGGTGTTAGGTTTATTGCACCTTCTCTTTTAAACATTGTCTTTTTTGCATTTGATAACCCTAACCGTTAAACGTTTTGAGGTAGCACACATGAACCTAATGGACCTGATGGGATAATTGTTTGTCACATTAATGCCCATATAGTACTGTTTAGGGAACAGACACCTGTTAATGTGTGATGTTAATTGCTTATATGATGGCAGTATTAAATGTTTCATTCAAAATAAAAAATTCAAAAAGCTTTGAATTTTAGCATTTTAGAACTGGGAAAAAAGTGCAGAAATGTAAAAAAATGGCACTCTTTGTGTCTCTTTGGTTCATTAATTTGCATGAAACCAAAAATAAATGCATGTAAAAACAAGTATGTTCTCCTGTCCCATTCCCTGTTGCCCTTAGTAAAATAATCCTTTTCAAACTGTGCACACATCTCTTTTGTTATGAAGCATGGACAGGGTGGGTTAAAAGACAGCTTTGTGGTATGAGTGCCAAATTTGTCAACCAAGGAAGCTGAATGATTCTTAGATACAACCAGTGCAGCACTTGTAACCCCAGGACAAAATTGTTGCAGCAGTTTTTTAAAAGTATTACTTACAATAATGAATATTAGATAAGTCACATAATTACCAGAAATTACAGGGTTGTGCAATGGCTTATGAAACTGCACTGTTTTAAGGCATTTAAACATTTGCATCAACGACACAGAACCAAAACTTATTGTTGTCAAAATAAGATTAAAGGCAAGCATCTAGGGGATTACAATGGGTACTAATATGAAATATGTGCAGTTTCAATCAAATTTCAACCTTGCTGTAGAACAAGCTAAGGTTGTGTTCGTAAGATTGTTATTTTGTTATTTATACTATCGATTTAGGCTTTTAAATTCATAGTCTCTATAAACCTAGTTGGCTTATCTATAATGATAGAACTGTACTGTATAACACTAAAATGACTCATCTGTGAAAAACCTGTTTGCTAAATAATTAACTTTTGATCTGCTCTAGGGTTAACAGCATTCTTGTCTGGACTGTCATCCTTTTATGATTCTATGTAAGAACATGAACTTGAATTAATTTAAAGCGATAACTGAAAAGTATGCAATGAACAGGCAGCACTACAGAAAAGAGAAATCTTATATTTGATAGTCACCTCTGAAAAAGTTATTTGTCAGAAGATCCATCTATTTGAAACTGTTCATTCACTCTTCAAGCGTTACAAGACTTTCAGGTTTGTAAAGGTGTTGGCATGAAAAATGCCTTTACAGTCGTTTAATGGATGTTATTCACATTGCTGTACAGTTTAGGTTTAGTCTGTTGTCTTTTTTTTTGTTTGTTTTACATTTGTATTTATTTATTTGTTCCATATATATATATGGTCCTATACCACATACTGTCCATTTACTTTAGTTTGACACCAAGATGAATTTATGCGGGTTGATAGTTTTTTGAAAACGATGTGTGCACAATGTTATTATTAAAAATGGAGGGGAGGAATTATTAATTTCACTAAATACAGTACTCGGCTATGTGTAAATGTGGTCTAAGTAAGGATAAACGATGGCTGCAGTGTTATGCTTTATGCAATGCTAAAGTTTATTACGTAGAGGTGTGCCCGATTCACTTACAAAAGCACTGTCCACGGTAGTTTTGGTTCAAGCTTTGAGTCTGTGGAGCGCTGTAGCGGTAGACCAATCATACAGGACTGCGCCATCTGACCAATCACAGTGAGGGGTTACAGGAGGGAGGGGTTTAGAGTCTTCGAACTGCTTCACACAAGTTGTTTATGAATCATTTGGAAATGGGGTAAAATAAAATCTATTTTTAGAGAAAACTAAAGTTTTTGATCTTGCATACATGTACACCTGTTTTATGACACTCTTAAAACAATATTAGCCACCTTTAAAATGGTGCAACATGACTCCAACTAATTCATTAAAAATGGGGCAGAAATAGAAACTCCTACTAATACACTCACAAAATGAGCTGCAAAATTAACTGCATCTATGTCTCTTCATCACTAATTAAAACTAAAACTGCATGCCTTCAGTAAATCGTGAGTATTTTTTTTAACAATAAAAGGGTTTGTGCTGACACAGGCTGTTTGTGTTTGTATATCCAGAATTGTGATGGTTGTGACAACACATAATCATACTGTTTGATCATCACCATTGAGATTATTTGTCAAAAGTAAGAAAATATATGATATTTCACCAAAAATGCATTAATTTAATAAAGAGTTTTTTTGAAGAATCATATGACACTGAAGGCTGAAGTAATGATGTTGAAAAATCAGCTTTGATCACAGCAATAAACTATATATTAGCAAAAACATAAAAAAACATCCTTGATGAGCAGAAGAGATGATTTAAACATGAAAAATTTCTAAACTTTTCACAAGCATTGTACGTATCAACACTTCATCAATAATGTTTGCTTGAGCTTGAGGATGTTTTACAGAAAGACACAAAGCCACCTACACACTATTCTACATTCACAGCATCGTAACAGGCTTTGGGCCGGTGTACAGTAGTAGTATCTCCCAGCATACACACACTCCCACACGTTCACAGCGTATAATAGGCCTTTGTGAGAACAGCAGAACTGTGCACATCTCGGACAGACTGTTCTTGTCAAGCCCACCTCCTCCAAGAACACAACACACGTCCATCTGTTAAATCCATTACAGCAGGCCAGAGACGCACAACAATAGCTCTGTCATTTCCTCCTCTCACCTCCCTAGAGTTTGAGCCGCATGTCTGTGAGGTGAATCACGTCCCATCCGTCCGCTCTGTAAACGCATCTTAAATAATCCACCTTCAGCGGACAGGTACACAAAGATCTCGCTGAACAAAGAATGTTCTCCTTTATTTGTTGTGTCTTTTATATAAAACAGGAGCAGATGAAAGACCACTCAACAAGTGAGTCACAATTGGACTTGCACAACAGGTCAGAGGACTGTACACATCGACTCACTCGGTCTTCTGACCATCTTCCAGACGTGTGACTCTGGAGCACAGGAGCAGTCATTAGAGTACAGGTGCATTTGTAGCAATAGACAATAATACATAATATGGGTTAAAATTATATTTTATATTTTATAATTATATTTATAAAAAATCTTTAGAATATTAAGAAAAGATCCTGTTCCATGGAGCTATTTTCCACGTAAGACATTCCAAGATGTATTTTTATTAGTATTATTAATTGCTAAAAACTTCATTTGAAAGGTAATTGTCTCTATATTTCAATTGTTCGAACAGTTGTATCTAAGCTAAATGTGATCCTATTGTAACAATGTGAAGTATACATCTCAATTTTAAAAATATGACCCTTAAGGCAGGTTTTGTGCTCCAAGGGTCACATCTTAGAAATAGTTGACTTTATTATTAGGAATAATATTCTCATATGCTGCAAGAAACAGTCGGTCAAAAAAAATAACTGAAGGCTCTCTTACCAGCCCAGTCTCACGTTTTTTTTTCGTAGTACTGACACGATTCTTACTCGACTTTCGTGAATCCAGCACGAAAAGATGCATCCAATCGAATCGCAGTTTTACGTTCGTGCTGGAGGCTGGGTTGTTCCTTAAATAGGCACACATATGTATTGATCTGGACAGGAACACTGTAAAACAGCAGCAACAATTTACCATTTAGCATTATAAGAGGTCTTCTTAGAGACCATGAAAATCATCTTCATTTTAGCATCTTTGCGCGGGAAACAGGAGTCGCCAAAGATACAGTTTTAACATCTGATTCATTAAGTGCATCGTAGGAACGTTATCCTCTTTTAACGGTCTAGTTTTCATATAACAGAGGTACACGGAAAGCCCCCTCAGCTTTGTTTTGCGCGGAAAATAAGGGTCGCTAGAGATACCGCTTCTTTAAATTCATGTCTGTTTCATGAAAGCGGAAAAGAAAATATTTCTGTCAAATGAATCGAAATCTTGCCTATGTTTGACATAGTGTAGCACATTTATGTCTACCCGATCTCATGAAAGTGCTTATATGCACAACAAATTTCGTAAAATGTGCACGAGAAAACTGCATATTACTGTATGTGCACACCAATCACCTGCCGTTTTATTTGGCATACTATTTATATGTATGACCGCGCTCTTTTTTGTTATTTTGTGACCATGTATCGCTGATCAAAATCGCTGAACCCTGCTCTGGAAATTGTAAAGATAATAATAAATTATTGATCATAGCTATAGCCTAAAATCTTTGTGGGCAGCAAGCATCAGCAAACCAGCATATACTGTATACTGTACAGCATAGACTTGTTGATGCTTGTTGATGAATAAAAATAGTAGTAATAGTAACAATATACCAAATATACTTTTTGCTGTAATCCTAGCCCAAATGGTTTGGAACAAGGCAGTTCAATTTATAGTGTCAGGGGTTTGTTCAAATTATGTGAAGTTATGTCAGACTCATTGACTGTTGATCACCTAGGAATTTGAATAACTGACTAACTATTAAGCATATGGTGAACAACCCTCTCTGCTTCCACTGCACAGAGCCCTCCTATAATTTTTTCTTTCAGACGAACACAGTCTGAGTTTTTAAAACATGTATCCTGGCTCTTCCAAACTTGGTAATGCTGGTGGATAGTGATCATTATTTTGAAGCTCCGTAAATCTGATATCCACAAGTATTGCAACTTATAACTAACTTTATGCCTCTGAGAGGTTTTCACAAGATATTTCTAGTTTTAAAATTATAATGTAAATAACTGACTGGTGCTCAAAACTACAAATATATTTGTTACAAAAACCCATGATACATTTAAAAAAAAAACTATAAACACATAGGATGGCTTGGGGGTAAGTAGTTTATGGTGTAATTTTCATTTTTGGGTGGACTATTCCTTTCAGACCCATCAATCACTTCTATTTATATAACACTTTTAACAATACAGATTGTAGAAAAGCACTGAACATGATCAAATAGGAGAAAAGACGCGATTAAACTATTTATTTATTAAACTATGTGAACTATCCACCGAGCTCTTCTAGGTGTTCTTGTCTCTGATGAAGATCATCTCATTGTGCTGATACACCATCTGATGGATACAGACAGAGGAACAGAATAAGAGAGAGACAGACTTATATTAGCGTAAATGCCATTCTGTGTTAAGGGGAATGTTCTAATTAATGCAGCATAACAATCCTTTAACGGATTTAATAAATAAATGTGTATTAGTGTGTTATGTGTAAGCCAGAGTAAAGAGATGTGTCTTTAATCTAGATTTAACCTGACAGAGTGTGCCTGCCTCCCGAACAGTATTAGATAAATTGTTCCAGAGTTTGGGTGCTAAATAGAAAAAGATCTGCCACCCCCAGTAGATTTTATTCTAGGTATTATCAGATGGCCAGAGTTTTGAGAATGCAGCAGACGTGGAGGACTAAAATGTGATAACAGCTCGCTCAAGTACTGAGGAGCTAAACCATTCAAACCATGCTGGTATCTTTGTTGCAGGTTAGATGAAGAGGGAGATGCTCACACACAGACTCAAACAATGCCACAACAGAGACCACACTCCACAGACGCTGGTGAGATGAAGAGGGAATTCCTTGGAACCATGGGAGACACAGAGGAGGTTAGGGGTTGGAAACCAAGTATGCACCTTTGCACATCCCGTTCCATCCTAAGCCACCAAAACCGATCTTGAAGGAGTGAGAGGGTTCTGTTAGTGCTAGTATGCCCAGTGCCCAATGAGGTATGAGTGGTATGAATGCATTCTGCCTGGGGTACAAAGCAGAGATGTGGTGGACAGTCCAGCGGAGACTCGGGAGCTGGCTCGGAGGCGGCTGGGGGGTAACACATTGGACAGGGTTGACGAAGAGATTCTCGGGTATGATGGGTTCTGTGATTTCAGGGTCCTCCTCAGAGACATGGAGTTGGGACAGCGCATTGGCGCATACATTATTGGGTCCTGGTCAGTAGGTAATGGTGAATTTGAATCTGGTAAAGAAGAGTGCCCACCGGGCTTGTCGTGTATTTAACCGTTTGACTTACCTTACAAGATGAGGTGAAGCGGATACTTAAAGAGTGTGTGTGTGTGTGTGTGTGTGTGTAATATCAGTTTGTTTATTTTAATGGTACCTTTTAGACAGCAGTTGATAAGTAACTCTATAACAACTATACAGTATGTCAACTAGCCTTAGAGTATTAGTGGTGTGTTTGCTAAACATATGCTAACAGTATATTTTAATGGTTCCTAGTTTATATTACTGGTATGCTAGTATATAGCATACTTTGCAAGTATACGAACATTCTAAACAAGGTCAAGATATAATATAATTCACTATATTGTACTAATTATACAATATAGTACAATACAATTATACAAATACAATATAAATGTACTAATTAAGTACATTTAATATAGTGTTCATTGATAATATTTCTATTAAAAGTTATAATCAAAAATACGTAAATATTATAATGTATGACTTGTTTTTATAATTATTCATGAGATAACACATTAAAAGGTTATTTTTATAATGCATTATGCGTTATAATCCCTTAAGAACATGTTTTATAATTCTGTTAATATAAATCTATAACAAATAAAAAGTGTTACTGAGCACAAGCGATTCATATCATAATGTTCACTGTATTTCAATAGATTCTATGTTAAATATATTAAAAGGTATAAAAAAAAAGACCTAGATGCCAATTTTTATTGTTGCGTATATGTTTTGGTGAATAGCTCCTGATTCCCTTGAGGGAGGGGGTTGGTTTTGTCGATTGAAATGCTTGGGCAGAGTGACGCTAAAAGAATAGGCAATTTTGGTAAGGAGGTCTTGTCCCACACAGCATCATGTCAAGGAGGAAGGTTGATTTTAATACAAACTACATCTTACAACCACCCAATATTTAAAAACATGGACAGTTTGTAAACATCTGTATGAAATGTCTGTAAGAAAAGTATAAGCAATGAAGAGTTTTATATAATTAAACTTGAATTTATGTAAAAAGCAATACAAGCTTACAAGTGACTGAAATCTATTAAGAGAAAACATCTATTAAGAGATTGTACAGTGAACTTTAAAACACCACAACATTATCCGTTGTTTTAAGACATAACAGTATGACAGTAACAGTACAATGGAACCACTGATTCACAAAGTTTCTAGGGTTTCTTTTCTTTTCAACAAGTACTGTATATACCAGTCTGGCAGAGTGTACCTACTGAGAACCTTTCATCAAAAATTAAAACTAATATGTTACAGTTAACTGTTAAGAGTTAACAGGGTTAAGACTCTGTAAAATGAATCAGAATAGTAATTTATAATTTAGACATGAAGAAGAAACTGCATTACTAAATAGTAAATGTCATGGCATTATGTATTTAAAGTGGAAAACAGTTTTGAAAATGAATATTCTGTCTCTTGGCAAATTGAAATTATTCCTGAAATTGGTACCATGAAGCAAGTTCAGGCTTGGAAAAATCTTCAACATATGGTCAGCCCTTTCAAAAGACATAAACAAGCCATCTGGCATGCAGCGTGAGGGAATATAGAGACGCAAACAACATTCAACTCAGGCTTTTTCATAGATTAGACACATTTCATTTCAATGTTACTATTTTCATAGTATTTATGAATATATATGTATATATATATATATATACATATATTTATTTTCATAGTTATGTATTTATTTCAAAACCTCAAAACTCACTGCTATGAGAAACATATCCAAAATAATTCATACTGAAAATTGTGCATGCACAACATCAACAAGATGACAAAGGCTGTAACCCATTATTACTCCTGATCATATCTGCCAGAAACATGGACAAATAAGCTACTGTCTGAGTATAAATGCAGAATTCAGAATGTGGTAAAGCAGTCAAACTTTATCTAAAGGTCCAATTATCTATTAACTATAACTTTGACTCAATAAACTCCTAGTTTGTTGCTTATTAATGATTGGGGCAGTTATTAAGTCTAAGTATTGGGTATGATTAGGGATGTAGAATATGGTCATGTACAATAAATGCTTTATGTTAATAATAGGTATGCTAGTTAGCAACTAGTTAAAACTTTAAATTACATTAAAAAAAATATAATATAAGCAGGCAAATGTATATTAAATGTGCACAATATATCTAGTCTTGGATTTAAAATAATATACTTAAATTTGCAAGTGCACCGTAATCCTTTTCCTTCTTATTTAAAAATAAGGAACAATTTTTTTTCTAAGTAAATTGGAGGAACAGAGTGACAGCAAAGTCCATGACATCCAAACATTAAATAATTATTGGGCAGTATACATTTACATCATTACATGCATTGTCTTTTAGATGTTCGCTTATTTTGACAAGGTAACTTACAAAAAGTGCACATTTCTTATAATGTCAATTTCAAAACCAGAAAACGTTTAGATTGGCCTGTAAAAATGAAGATTGCAATCGTATAGCCTGAGAGGGTCTGACCCATGTCAGGGCTTCTGAAGAATAAATCAGTACTTTGCAAAAGTCTTAGGCCACTAGGATTTTCATCAACAAAAATGGTTTTAAGCTGGTTATTTAAATCTTTTGAAGTAGCATGTGAGATTTATTGTTTGCACAAAGAGTCTGACAACAACCAGTGCTCCACACAGAGATCTGATCTAAACAACATACAGTCTGTAAATCCAGAAGAACTGTGGCAACTGTTACGAACAGAGGCAAGGAAGCATGGGATTTCACGTGCAAAAGGGTTTATTAGGCTCAGGGTCAAGACAGACAAGATCAAAATCACCGGCAGACTGAATCAACGTAGGCAGAGACAAAAGAGTAAACGTATTCCAAAGCAAATGGTCGATTACCATGTAAACAGAGTCCAAATCAGAAGGCAAGGTGAAGGTCTGTGGAGAAGCAGAGGTCGATAGCGAATAAATCCAAACATAGAAACACAAAATACAAAATCACAGGGACACGAATGGCAAGGACTGGGTTGACAGTGTAAATGAACCGTGACTGACAAACAATCAGACTGGTATATATACAGGTGGCACTGATTGAATGATTGAACCTAACTAGCAACAGCTGTGGGGAGAGGTGCATTCTGGGGAATGGAGTCTAGGTATGAAAACAGACACGAGAGCTGGAGTGCCATCCAGGGCTGTGCTGGCACAACCAGCTGATCCTGACATAGCCCCCCCTTTAAGGAACGGCTTCCAGACGCTCCCGACATAGAAGTCAGATGGTACGACCTCCAGGATGGGGTAGGCGGCGGAGAAATCCACCTGGGCGGGACAGGCGGGGGAGACATCCTCCAGGTTGGGGCGGCTGACTGTAATGCCCTCCTGGACCGACCAGACCACGACCCTGCCCTCCAGGGCCAACCAGACCGTTTGAGTGTCCTCAGGTGTGGAGCAGGCAGCGGAGAAGCCCTCCGGGGTGGAGCAGGCGGCGGAGAGGCCCACCGGGGCGGAGCAGGCGGCAGAGACATCCTCCTGGGCGGAGCAGGCGGCGGTGACGGCCACTTGGGTGAACCTGACAGCAGGAACGCCTTCCAGGGAGGGGTAGACGGTGGAAAGGGCCCACCTGGGCTCACCAGCCAGCGAGGACGACCTCCAGGGCCGAGCAGGCTGCGACAGCGCCTTCTTGAGCTGAACAGGCAAATATGGCGCTCTTGGGGACCACACAGATAGAGAACGTGCCCTCCTGCCCCCAACAGTCTGTGGGAATGCCCTTCTAGACCAACCAGACTGTGAATATGTCCTCTTGGAAAAGAAAGACAATGAATGCACCCTTTTGAGCTGTACTGACTGATTTTGCCCTCGAGAACCACACAATCAGTGAACCTTCGAGACAGGACAGATAATGAATATGTCCTCCTGGATCCAACTGTCTGTGAGAGAGTCTCTCTAGACAGGAATGACCGAGACAACGCTGTCAGAGACTGAGTAGACAGTTATGGCATGCCTCTAGGACGACTGAACAGTAACTCAGGGACCTCCATGGGCACTGCAGCCACCAATGGGGACTCTGGAGATTCTTCGGCTAAAGCCACATCTCCAGTGGTTGTGCAGCCACTGGCGGATCCGGTGGAGTCTCTGAGTCACATACAGATTCTGGAGGCTCAGGCCATGGGGCCTCACAGTCTTCATAATGCTCAGGTGAAAACGAACCCAGATCAAAGACCTGGTCTGGAGGATCCGGCCACGGGAGTTCTGGATCGCAGACTGCATCTGGCGGATCCAGCCACTCTGGTTCTGGATTACAAACAGTGTCTGGCGGATCTGGCCACTCTGGTTCTGGATCACAGACAGCGTTTGGCGGATCCAGCCACTCTGGTTCTGGATCAAAGACAGCGTCTGGCAATCCAGCCATACAACACCCAAATCGCAGACCAACTGTTGGGAATACGGCTCCTCGTACCGTAAATCGGGAGTGAGACCCGTATCATGCGGATTACGAGGACCTCCTGCAGTACGACTGACTGAGTGACTGGAACGGACTGTGTAGAAGGTCTTGGGAGCCGCTAGGACGGTTGACTGCTCCTCGAGCTGGAAGACCCGAATAAATGGCGCGGGAAACAGCACCTCTAGCTGTTTAACCGGTACTGATTAGGCATAGAACTGCTCCTGAGGCTGCAGTACTGGAACCCGCTTGGGGAAAAATGGCCCCTGTCGCTGTAAAACTGGATGGGTTCCCTTCTCCTGTAACCTCGGAGCCATGGAAGATGTAGCTGGAGTAGGTGTTGGCACTGAGGTGTTGACGTGCATGGCACACGCCGAATTGCAAAGCGAGTACCAACCAACGGGTTCTCTTCTGCGTTAGAAGCGTGGTGTGTGCTCCTAGCACCGCGATGTGCTTGTGCCTCCTCCTCCACCGCTCCCTTGGTGTTGGATGATCCACAAAACTTCAAAACAAAATCAATCAGTCATTCTAGGGGCCAGTTGGGGTCCTCCGTGGGCAGGTCGTGTAGCAACACCTTATCCAAACCTGACAGGAACTACCCCTTGATTGTCTCTTTGTCAACATTGACTTGGTGCGATACTGAGACGAAACCCCACACGTACAAGTCAATGTGACGTCCACGCTGATACAACTGAACTTATTTATTTTTTGAGTTCTTATTAATTTTATTCTGTTCTCATGAACAGCTTCATGTGATATACTGTATAAAGGCTGACTCTGCCTAGGGCCAAGGTTGCTTACACACTATGTATTGCCTTATGGTTCAACCATGTACTTACATAGTAACTAGATGTCTACAAAGCATGTAACCACATAAATATGAAAGTACATATATCTGCAGCTATAATATTTCCCTCAGAATGGTAACAGTAAAAATGTGAAACAGGATATTGGTAACAACAATGGATTTCCAGTTCACTCAGTACTGGAATGTAACTGGATTAATATAACTACATTTTTTTAAAAACAATTTGTATAAGAGTAATTGAAGCAATTTGATCCAGAGGGATGGAAATGGGTGGTTTAAGGGGTGGAATGGGATAGAAAACAGGTAGGTTTAGGGATATGTAGAGTGAAAGGAGTTGGATCTCAAGTTGGTTGGAGTTAGTGCACCACTTTAGCTAATACCAGTGTACTTACATAGTAACTCCTCAGGAACTGTCCACTTAATATAAAGTATATTATTCTAACCACCAAGCACAATTTATATGTAAAAAGTACCATACTGGCAGCTGCTGTGTAATATCAGTGTAATAACATGTGCCATGTAACCAAAAAGTGCTGTTAGTCCTGTTACATTTGTACTTTAATCACTAAAAAGTGTTGTTACAAATGCCCTGTTACACATCTGTACTTTCCGTGGGCTGTTACATGTGTGTACAGTAGTTACACAAACATTACAGTTCTAGATACTACAGTGTATACTTACACTTTGGTTATATGTTACAAACACATCTAGTTACTATGTAAGTACACAGGTATTAGGGACACAATGAAAAAAGTGGGACCTAGAAGTTTGTATCAGTGCTCCGTGTGAACAGAGAAAAGATATTGCCTATGTTTTATCTAATGGGATATTTGCAGGGGTTGTTTAGTAATGACAGGCAAATGGCCATCCCAAAAGGAACAGTCAACAGCTGTCCAGATAAAAAGTGCCCTCATAAAATATATATCTGACATATCAACCTTACGACTTCTGCTAATGCAACTTGTCACCAAGATTCTGTCTTTAAGATATGAACACCATGTTGGATGTTGCTAGAATGATCTGTTCTGTTAACCTATCAAAACCTGAGAACATTGGCATTTGAGACATTTGAATTAAGTAAATAGTATTACTGAATAGTATTATATAGGCTGAACTAAATTCATTTTTAATAATACTAATAATAATACCTAAATAATACCATAAATGTATCCAGCCAAGACTTCCTTGTTCCACAGATTTATATATGTGAGGAACACAAAAGCCCAATTTCATCCAACACAATGAGAAAAACCAAAGAATATTGTTCTGATGTGGAAAGGAAAGGAAAATAAAGGAAAGGAAAGGAAAGAAAATAAAAGGTGTGACCCACACTTGGAATTCCACCGAACAATGTGCACACACACAGCAGTGAGTTGTGAAACATTAAGAAGCATAATATTCATCAAATATTAACCATTTGGATGAAGCATCTCTTTAATGGCACTTTAAGTTGGTATACCTAACTTAAGTTTACACTTTTTATATTTTGCATTTGACATGATGTCACCTTACTTTTGGTGGGAAGCAATTCCTTCAAAAGGTGGAGAAAAGACAAAGTTTACTGGACCACTCTATTATCGATTATCTGCATTTGTCATGGATTTTCATTTTTTTTATGAAAACATTTAGTAAAACAGAAGTAACAGCTTTAATTAGTTAATTAATTAGATTTAGTCATTCAATAATAAGGTAAGTTAATAGAGCATCACATCATAATGTTGTAGTAGGGTAATCAACAGAAATATAGCAAATAATTGGTTGAGGATAATGGATAGGCAGTCATGACCCAAAGGTTGCGGGTTTGAGTCTCAGGGCCAGCAGGAATTGCAGGTGGGGGGAGTGAATGTCCAGCGCTCTTTCCACCCTCAATTGACTAATATGAGACGCTTAAGCAAAGCACTGAACCCCCAACTGCCCTCTGGGCGCCGCAGCATAAATGGCTGCCCATTGCTCCAGCTTTGTGTTCATTGTGCGTGTGTGTTCATGTCAGAACATATGCAACCTGATAATTATGGAGGACATCCTCTAGGCCTAACAAAGGTAAAGACATGTTTATTATTCAAAAAGGCCATAAAAAATACTGCACATGTAAAACAAGAGACTTCTAAATAAAAACATATTTAAAAAAAAAAATATTTTAACGCAGCAAGTTACAATACTAAAAAAACCCGAATTCAATCACAGACCACAAACCAAATCTAATAAGTAAGCATAATGTGCCATTTAAAATCAGAAGTCAGTCTTGAGATCAGCGAACAGTTAGCCTATTGTTGCAGACAGTCTGACCGACACAGAATTGACAAATAAGAATATTGTGTTCAAGTTTCAACCGTCATTAATAAAATTGTAAAGCTTTAACCGTCATTATTAACCTCCCCCACTCCAGTCTTCCGAGCAGGGTCTTGTGCATCTAGCTGGGCTCATCTTACTTGAATTTGCTTCTAGAAACCAACTTGTTCCCACGTACCGGAATGAGTTTAGACAAAAGGTCTCTGTGTGAGTGTACGCTATGAAGGCACAGATGGGGCACCCACGCTAAAATTCAAAAAGGAACAAAAAGAGTTGTAACTGAATGCATATGAAGTGAAACATTGGCTGACACGCTCCCTAAATAAAGGACCCACGGGGTAACGGGACGCGTGCAAGGCAAGAACTCGCCAAAAGCGACAACGCACTCTGACGCTCTCTTGTGTTCAGTTTATCATTCGCGCATTATAAAACAACACCGAATATAAAAAGGCATAAGCCTACACAACGGAAACTGCATATAGTTTCAAAAACGTATACATTTTAAATATGTGCCAGTTTTGTATTCCCGGTTTTTTCCTGCTTTAGATCGGGAAAGTTAATTTTGCACATGTTCTGCATTGATGTACGTACTATTTGTACATCTGTTATAATTTCTGCTGCAAGACGCTTCTTAAACAACAGAATATAGTAATTTCTATTATAATTAATTCTGTTTAATAACATATGGACACGACGGTCACACGTCTGCGCGTAAATAACCCGTCCCTTTTGTTTGACTACTTGTAATTCAAAACCATTGACTTGGTGCATGCAGATGGGTCAACGACGCCAAAAAAGCTCTTAAAAACAACGAAAGACTAGGAACTAAAGGAAAGATGAGGGGCACAAGTTACAACATCATAGGGGGTTGGTAGAAGCCATCTGGAGACCTCTCCGTGACGCGTGCTGGACGCGTGGATCCCATGGGGCTCCGAGGACCCCTAGCTGAAGATTTTTTAAGATATGTCAGTGCTCAGATGTGCTTCTGTGTTTTAATGCAGTTAAACAAAAGTTTAACACACAGTATAACATACAACAGACATGCGTATGCGAGTTCGCGTCCCATATTGCCATAATGTAAAAGAAATAAATTCACGCGGATTCTATGGTAAACACAAACGTTATACACTCAAACAGTGATTGTGGAATGCAGCGATCGCATATGGGTTTGCATGGCAGTTTGTCTGTCTGCTGGGGGACGCGTGCACTTAACCCCTCCCCATAAACGCCAGAGGTACAGGTGTAAACCCACGTCATCATAACAGAGAGAAAGAAAAAAAACTATTGTTAATCACAATTTACAGACAGATGTTATGTTAAAACGGCGTGGCTTGGGAATCTGTCTGTTTAATTTAAATTATAAATGCCTATCCCGCCCTAAACTGGATCCCAATCCCGTGTCCGTTTGCGTCACCAGCATCCCGCTTCTTTTCATTAACACGCTTTCCTCTCGAGCATTTATTTAAAAGAATAAAAGAAAAGGATTGACGTTATGGTGTAACGTTAAATAATAGATGCAAATTGTTCCAACAGAGTTTTTAGACTTTTTAGACCCCTTTTGTTCTGTCTTCAGTTGTAACGCCATAGGGGTGGTCCTGTGTGTTCAGTCTTGTCATGTGTTGTGTTTTCTGTTCAAGTCTATATGCTCTGTGTGTCAGTCATGTTTTGACAGTTCAAGTCCATGTGCTTTTCTCTGTGTGTTTACTTACCTGTTTTCCCATGTGCTCTACCAATTGTTAACCCCGCCCCTGTCATTAGTGGTTAATTATCTGCCAGCTGTCTCTCCCAGGTGCATTGTCTTTAGTCTTTGATTGGTCTGTGTATTTATGTGACTCCCTGTCTCAAGTTTATGTCGGATGTTAACGTTGCTTCATGGTTTATGTTTGCGTGTGGTTGGTTTCGTTTGCTTTTGTTCAGTTTGTTTCTTTATGTTAAATAAATGTTCTAGTTATATTTCTGCCCTCCGAGTCTTTCGTGCCACCGAAAGAAGCTCACGTCACGCTTCACTACAGCAGCTAAGCCATCGAATTGTGACAGAACATCCGACCAGCACAGGGAGATGGCGTTCATCCAGCGCCTCGCCGAACTCGTCCACCGAAACCCGGCGTTCGACGAATACATCGAGGAATTCCGCGAGCTAGCTGGACAATCAGGGCTCGGTGACGCGGAGATCATAAGCGCGTTCCGGGATGGGGCGGCATTTCTCCTGGACTCTCACATCCCGGACATCACGGGTCTCCCCTGGCCACAAGCACTGTTTATCTCGTTGATGACGTTCCGGGCTTGGGGAGGATCTCGTCTCCGTCACGTCCACGCCGCACCCGCGCACCACAAATCACCTGAGCACCACAATGTCACGAGCACTCACGCAATCATCTCCATGGACTCCGGTCCTCCTGCACGACCCACCGAGCCGTGTAGAAAGGATTCGGTTTCAGTTTCATTTTCACGGCCTGGAACGCCGTGCGAAACCGCCGCGATTCCAGACCCGGTAATAGGGTTGCCAGCGCCGCCAAAACCCCTCGTGGTTTCCAAACCGCAAAATACTGGTAGTACCACCGTATCACAGCGAGAGGGGCTGTGCGGTATTCAGTCAGTCCCGGTTACGCAGCCTGATGAGCTGCTGAAGGTCCTCACGGGTTATAGCCCGCAAATAACGGGTCCCAGCCCTGTGTCACGGTACGAGGAGCCGTGTTCTGTGATGATGGTCTGCGATTTGGGTTCAGTGTCACCGGATCCGCCAGACTTAGTCTGTGATCCAGATCCTTTGTGGCCGGATCCGCCAGACCCGGTCTGTGATCCGGAACCATGGTGGCCGGATCCGCCAGACCCGGTCTGTGATCCGGAACCATGGTGGCCGGATCCACCAGACCCGGTCTGTGATCCGGAACCATGGTGGCCGGATCCTCCAGGCCCAGTCTATGATCCAGAACCATGGGTGTCGGATCCGCCAGACCCGGTCTGTGATCCGGATCCTTGGTGGCTGGATCCTCCAGACCCAGTCTGCGATCCGGATCCATGGTGGCCCGAGCCACTAGAGAACGTATGTAGCTCAGAGACTCCATCGGGTCCGCCAATGGCTGCACAATCTCTGGAGATGTCGGACATGGTCGTAGAATCTCCAGAGATCCCGTTGGTGGCTGCACAGCCCATGAAGGCCTCTGAGTCCCTCTCTGGTCGGGTTGAGAGAGCCTTACCACAGTCAGATTGGTTTAGTAGGGCACTATCACTGACTGTTGGTTGCAGGAGGGCGCATTCATTCTCTCCGCTGCCATCCGCTCCGCCATGGAAGATGGCCTTGCTGTCCGTTTCGCCCAGGTGGGCGTTCCCGCCACCTGATCCACCCTGGAAGGCGTTCCTGTCGTCAGCGCCGCCTGCTCCGCCCCGGTGGGCTTCTCCGCCGCCTGCTCCGCCCTGGAGGGCGTTCCCGCCGTCTGGTGTACCAAAGTGGTCATCTCCACCGTCTGCACCACCCTGGAGGGCACATAAACTGTTTGCTCGGCTCAGAAGAGCATGTTCGTGGCCTGGTAAGCTCAAGTGGGCATCTCCTCCGTCAGATCCGCCCTGGAGGGCATTTCCTCCTCCTGCTCTGCCCAGGTGGGCATCTCTGCTGCCTGCTTCGCCCTGGTGGACGTCTCTGCCATCTCCATCGTCCCCCTTAAAGACTCTTGCGTCTGGAAGCCGCGCCTTGGGGAGGGGCTATGTAACGCCGTAGGGGTGGTCCTGTGTGTTCAGTCTTGTCATGTGTTGTGTTTTCTGTTCAAGTCTATATGCTCTGT
>JAUCNO010001851.1:15187491-15198812 GCA_032353835.1 Enteromius viviparus
ACAGGAACTGGGACCGGATCTGACAAAACCCGGACTGGATCGGGCACTGGCACCGGGACTGGTTCAGGAAACCCCCGGGCTGGAACAGGATCTGCAACAGACAGAAACTTCGGAAAAACCCGGACTGGATCGGGTATTGGAACCGGGACCGGACCTGGAGTCATCCGAACTGGAATAGGTTCAGGGAAAACCCGGACTGGATTAGGCACTGGAACCGGGACTGGATCGGGAGTCACCCGAACTGGAGCAGGCTCTGGGGAAATCTGGACTGGATCAGGCTCCTCCTCCTCGGCCGCCATCCTGACAGCCAGATCAAAAATTCCCCAGGCTATAATCGCCTCCTCTTGCGAGGCGATCGGAGGCGGCAGCCAGGGGAACAGAAAATCCCCACACGGCAATCCGTGCCGCGGGAGCGAAGCCCGTGCTGCCCTCTGGGATTCAGCGCGGCGCGGGGCTGTAGGCGGCGGTCCACGCCGGATCGCAAGCCGGCTGCCTGCGAGAATGTGCGCGTTCGCACCTGCGAACGCCATTCTCTTTTAGATGTCTCGTTCTGTCACGCTGTGCGCTGGTGCGTGCAGCAGAAAACGGAGAACACAAGGAATTACAAAATCAAAATTATTTAATAACAAAAGAAAACCAGAGCACAAAGGAAAAGGCTGACGGGGCAGCAAAAAACGGAACAGACAGGCAGGGAAACACAACATAACATTACCAACGAGACATGAATTCTAACAGAAAGACAGAGGTATTTAAACACATACAAATCAAAGACTAAAGTGCAGGCAGGTGCTAAAACAACAGGTGGGACGAATGAACTAATCAGGGAGAAACCAAACAGGACAGGACTAAACCAAAAAGCATCAAGACATGGGGGAGCACAAGACAAGGACAGGAACAGAATGTTACAGTGGTGATGTCACTTCCTGATGTATATGGAATTCTTGATCACACCATTGTATTTATGGGGGTGGGATCATTCGTGTAACGGGGTTGAGGGGTTACTCGGGTACAGAAGTAATTGTGATTGTAATAAATAATTATTTTTAAATAAAATTAAATTTGAAAAAAAACATTGCTAGCAAAAGAGCACAAATAGATGTTTAGGTTGATATCAAAATGTATTGGTATTTTCAAAGTAAACTTTTATCAAGGCCACGAGTGACATGACAAAATAGGTGGTGTCAAATGAAAAAACTGTATTATTTCTCCTAAAAAGATAAAAATTAGTTTAGTTTTTTTACACTGTATTAAAGGATGTATTTCAATACTAATGTAAAGCTGTTTAAATATAAAGTTTGCTGACCCAATAGATGAAATACACAATAAGAGGTGAGAGGGACACAAATTGTGCCATTTTCATGGAATGACTCTCAGACAAGTAAGAATTTCACAATATTCTAAAGTGCAAAATCCTATCCACCATCTTTACTACATAGAATGTATTAAAACATTTTTTTACGTAAATGTTTTGATAGTAGAAAAGGAAGTTAGAGATCTTGTTTTTCCTGTTAATCATAAACTCCTGATAATAAGATATGGTTTGATGCAATCAGACAACAGAATTCTGACACTTATCTTTTTCACTGTTGTGGTAACGTAGCTGACATTATGATGTTGTTGTTTTTTCAAATAAATGCAATGATTATAATTTTGGGTTCAGCTGTTTATCACTTAACTGATTGGAAGTGATCTACTGTATGAAACAAAGTATGTCTTTTGTGCTCAATGTCTGTTCTAGTGTGGAGTTCAAGGTTGTATTGAGATAACCTACATCTAACCCCAGAATTGTGACTTTTATAAAAGTTGAACACATTTTGGTAACAAGTTTTAGATTGTTAGTTTTCTTCATTTTGGTGAACGTTTAGTGAACTAGAGCCTTGCATATTCAGGACAAAACTGAATACTGTCATTGCTAACTGTGTGAGTCAACTGAAGGCCTGCAAAATGAAAGTGGGTGGAGTCTGTGGAATGCACACTAGAGGATGATGTCATAAGTGATGCGTGTGCAGTGATGGAGGAAATGAATGAAAGACTGTCACTGTCGCGGATACACTCACGGCTGTGTTGGGAACTTCTCAAGTCTCTGTTGCCTGACTTTTAAGGAATCATGTTGTCTCATTATGAGCTCAGCAGGTAGACTTGTCTTAACAAATACGTCATCATACTCTTTTAGATAGACACATAATTTAATATTTTCATTTAGATAGACACATCCTCATATTGTTTCAAACTTTTAGATTTGTGTGTTTGTAACGTGTTTGACGTTGGTTTGTATGTTTACTAACTTAATCACTTAATAATGAGTTTGTTGTTTCTGGTAATATTGGTGGTTTTAGGAGACGTTTCTTATGACTTGGCTTTTCAAGATTTCTTACCCAACTGGTTGTGTATGTAATCCTTCCTGCTTTTGTGTTAACTGATGTTGTGTCATCATGTCTATTTGTTGTTGTTTTCATTTATGATGCCATTATACAGAAAAGCTGAATTATACAAACAGCAAAACAAATCAAGTATACTGCAACACTAAAAAAAGGGAATGAGCTATTTACTTAAAAATATGTTAACAATATTTTTAAAAGGTTTTTAAGGCTTGATTTCTTAAAAGGAATCTACTAAATGAATGAATCTAAAATCTTCTAAATTAAGCGAGGAAAACATATCTTTATTAATTAAAAATCCTCCAACACTCTGCACCACAAATTCTTTAATTAAATGTACACACTATTAAAAAGTGATATAAATAATGGGGACTACTATTTTAGAGTGCTTTTGTCACACTTGATGTGTACCGTACTCACTATTATAAAAGCAATAAATATATACAAATAATTAATTACATGCAAGTAACCTTAAGGAACCCTAAACAACCCAAACCCTAATCCTAACCCTACCTATGTATAAGTACATGTAGTTAATTTATATTACTCAGTGGTCTAAGCATATAATTACATTGTAACAAGGACATCTTAAACTAAAGTGTAACCCAAAACACTTTTGCTGCTATTGAGGTTGGATACAGGTATGGTTAGTGACAGATTGGTGGTATGGTTAGGTTTAAGAGTGGGTTAAGATGTAAGGGTAAACATGAATGTAACTACAGAGTTACAAAGTGTTTTTTTTGTTTGTTTAGTTTTTTTAGTAGAAGTACATTGTAAAAACATTGTAGAAATTTATATGTGACTACATAGTAGTTAAGGCCACCTCATATAAAGAGGGACCTATATAATCATATTATTTAGATTAATATAATTTGTGAGCACTTTTTTTTTTTCAGTAGTTTAACATGTGAGAAAGACGGTTATAAAAATGGTTAATGGTCCTGGAGATTATATGAAAAATACTTTTTACTTGAATATTTCAGGATCATGCGTCCTGATGATGCCAACATTGTTGGCAATGTTCATGGTGGGACTATCCTAAAGATGATTGAGGAAGCAGGATGCATCATTGGTACACGTCACTGCAATACTCAAACCGGGGTGAGTTTTAATCTTACCATCTATCTCTTAACATGGGAACCACTATAAATGTTTGTTTAAGAAGTTAGATGTGTTTTTCTAGGACAAATTAACACTTTGGGGGAACATGCATTTTTGGGACCATTTTCATTAACTATTTTACCACAGATTCTTATTACATTCATTTAGAACAATATCTTTCTCACTACTGTAATGTAAAATTAAAATAATAACATATTATTTAAATTGTACAGTATTTATGTCACAGTAGTCAAATATATATATATATATATATATATAATGTCTTGGAAACTGATTTATGCCTTCTGCTTAAAAATGTCCATTGCAGCCAGTAGAGGGCTCTGCAAAATCGTAAATGTAGCACAAAATACATAAGCAGTACAATGGATATGCAGCATGAAGTGCAAGTAAATATCAATTTCTTCTGACAAATAGGACCGCTGTGTAGCTGCTCTGGCCCGGGTGGAGCGCACAGACTTTCTGCACCCAATGTTCATTGGTGAAGTAGCCCACGTCAGTGCTGAGATTACCTACACCGCCAAACACTCTGTGGAGGTGCAGGTCCATGTTCTCTCAGAGAACATAGTCACAGGTCAGTAAGGATTGTTTAATGTAATAGTTTTTGTGTTGGTAACAATTTATTTTAAGCTGTCATAATACAAAGTAAATACAAAAATGTACTTAACATATAACTAAGTTATGTTCAGTTCAGTCTTGATACAATTTATTTTGCCTGTGTAATATTCTAAAATATTAATGCAATTAGAAAGGTATTACATGAATATAAACTGTGTTCTGGTGAGTAACATCAAGCTAAGGTGCAGCTAGATAAGGTGTACGTTATAGATACACATGAAGTACAATCTTGCTACACTTTATTTTAAGTGGCTCATGTCTGTGTACTTACATTTACTATTACATTGTATAAAGTCTACAACAAATATGTAACATACATAAGTAGCTGTGTGACAGTATTGGTCTGTTACGTAAGTGTAACAGTAGCTGCCTATTACCTGTACATAATGACAAACTGCAAGTACATGCTGTTCCATAACTTAGTTATATGGTAAGTACATTTTGTTTCATTAAAGTACAACAGTGTATTATGGACACCTCAAAATAAAGTGGTAACCAGTTTTCCATACTAGAAAAACCTATAGAGTAGGAAGGGACAAAGAGCCTCAAACAATAAACGTATCCTTACATAGTCCATATGATAATTTTTATAAGTCATGTTAGTGATTTAGTAACAAAACAAAGTTGTTATTCATTAAAAAATATTCACCTCAGCCACAGCTTTTACGCCTCATTCACTATATTTGCATAATCAAATTTGGCGAGCCATGAGGTCCAATAGAAGTCAGTATGATTTACATAAAACCTGACATAATGCATCTTCACCCATGCAATCATTGTAAACCTTATAGCATTATACAAACATTGGTCTTGTTTTTTATAGAATAAATAAATATGTAATACATAATTACTATGTAACATAATCACATTATATTCAATTAAACATGAACAGAGTCTCTAATGTGGAACCTAAAAAAACAGGCTACTGAAACAAAATGCACAGAATTTTGTTTAGAATGATGACTCAATGATAACTTGAACTATGAATTGTACATGAGCGGAATTCATCAAAAGATTTCGTCAGACATCACCCTGCATGAATAATTGAGATTCCATTGAAGCTGATTAAAACAGGTGTGGTTGGATGTCATTGTGTACATTCATTTTTCTGGGTTAGATGGCAGCGTTTATTTTTCAGGATTTCTGTGTCAAAGTTCGCTGTTGTAAAAGCTTCAACTTTGACTTAAATAAGAATTTAATTTCAAAATGCATTTATTACTGTATAGCTGCTTTGAAGCAATCTGCATTGTATAAAGCACTATATAAATAATGGTGACTTGACTGAAAACATTGGTCGCTTTGCCATATTTATGAGCTAGGCAGTTTATCAGTAGCCTACAATTATTTCAAAAGCAGATGCTGCATTATCCCTCTGTCTCTGATCTCATCTCAAGATGGAGCTATTGCTCAATAAAACTAATCTGAATATAACGTGATTCTAGACTCATATGGTGTTTTATCATAAAAAAACAGACGTGATTTCCTTAAGATTTGATTATTTGAGGAATTGTGGATCAAGGAAAAAAATGCAATACAAAACAAGAAGAAACAGTGCAGCTAAAACAAAAGCACTATCCCCAAGGCACATGTTGTTACCACAGCAACAGGGTTGTCATGTGGCAAAAAGTGATCCAGCTCGGTGTGGGTGAAGAATCCAGTCAGTAGTAGTGAAGAAAGTGACTGTGGAAGTCGTTACAAAGAAAGACACCCCTTGGACTCGCGCCGCTTCCAAGTAGCCACATTGAAATCATTGCTATGAATCAGATACCAGTAAAAGAACAAAATTGTCTATAGCTATATGATAAATAATTAGATGATTAATTATATGAAGAAAAAAAATCATGACATAACAAATGTAAAAAACTAATTTCATTTTTCTTACATAAAATACATGGACATGTATATGGACTCTTTGGTCAATCTCATATACTGTTATTATATTTTATTATATACTGTATATATATATATATATTAATTTTAATGATTAATTAAGCAAATTTCTCAGGAAATTCTTATTATGGTATTTTAATTATAATGATATTTTAAATAGCATTAGATTTTTATTACTTTAATGCATCTTTTTTGTTTAAATGTATAATATTTTATTTAAATGTATATATTAAATGCATAAATATGTACACACAATTTTTAATATATAACCTCACGATAATATAGTTTCATTTTTTGATATAACAACCAAACAGTAGATATTTGCTTTATAGCCGTTTCTTAAAGATGACTATAAAAATTAAGCTGCTTGGATTGAGTTGAGTTACATTTATAGTGTATTATAACATATTACATTGTGACATTATAACATTATTATATTGTGTTCTACTGCAATATACTATAGGGAAAAGTATAACTTTGGTTTCCTGTCTTGTTCGGAGCCCGAATTCGCTCTGATTAAGAGAAAACGCCAATAAAATTTTTGCTAGTGGTATTTGCATCCCAAGCAACTTCCTGTCACACGGGTATAAATAGGCGACAGGTGCAACCACTCATCAGATTTTTGCTTTGGAGCTGAGTGAATGAAGAAAAAGCAGCATTCACCAGGCGAGATTCCTCTGAAAGCTGGAAGAAGAGGCTGTTCTGCTGTTAGGACACAGTCAGCAGCGTTCCCTGTCAGCGATTCCCCTCTGTGTTTCACCTAAAAGAGCAGTTCCCTTTCAGTCGGTCACTCCCATTCATGTCAGGTATGACCCACGAATTGGGATCTCGCTTTGAGAGGATCAATTCACTTTGCGTGTATGAAAACACGCCAATGAACATTGGCATGCACTGATTGCATCCAGCTGCAGCTGAAAACAGGCAGCTGATGCTGTGCATCTTTAGCTTTTCGCTTCGGAGCCGAGCTTGATGAGTTCTGCTCCCCCAATCTACGTTGGACAAACAGTGGTTTCTACAGCAGGAGTGGTTCCAGTGTTGAGTGAGTTGCCACTTCAACCCCCTGTTGTATGCAGGCGGCCCCTGTGCTCCTCAGCACACTAAAAGAGCTTTTCTAAAAGAGTAAAAGGCTCACAGATGAAATGTCTTTGTAAAGACATGTCTTTTGAAAGATTAGTTCAAGACTACTTGTGCGTTCTGGATGCGGTCGTTTCCTGGCACCTTTTGTGGATGAGTCATGTTCTCTCGGTGGGAAGATGACCATTGAGGAGCTGCAAGGGGGCAGGGTACCCTTTTCTCTGCTTAGATCTAGGGCTTGCTCTGGTGAAAGCTGTGCGAGCGCTACTTCTGACAGAGGGCGGACTGTTCTAAGGGTGATGGTGAGGAATTCACATCCGAGGGCTCCTCCTTCCATCGGTGCTCTGCTACCAGTGGACCCTCGCAAGGTGTACCAGCTGTTACCTTTGGCACTCCCCTTGTAGTGTCAGGGGTGTGGACGGAGCTTCCTGATCTAGTCTGCACAGACAACACGGCGACTGTTGCATAAATCACCCGACAAGGTGGTCTGTGCTCCCGTCACATGTCGAAACCTGCTCGCAACTTCCTCCTTTGGAGTCGGAGGTTGCTTCTCGTCATTCACATCACAGGTGTCTGCAATCAGGCAGCCAACGAGTTGTCGCAAGCTACACTCCCTGAAGAATGGAGACTCCCAGGTGGTCCAGCTGATCTGCGAGCATTTCGGAGATGCTCTGGTAGACCTGTTTGCCTCTCCAGAGACCTCTCACTGCCAGTTGATTTACTCCCTGACCAAGGGAACTTTCAGCAAAACAGCTGGCACACAGCTGGCCGCGGGGCCTGTGCAAGTATGCATTTCCCCCAGTGAGCCTTCTAGCACAGCTTCTGTGGAGGGTCAGGGAGGACGAAGAGCAGGTCCTGCTGGTAGCCCCCTAATGGCCCACTCGGACATGGTTTCCAGAACTTATGCTGCTAGTGACAGCCCCTTCTTAGCCGATTCCTCTGAGAAAGGACCTCCTGACTCAGAGACGGGGAAACCCTTGGCACCCACGTCCAGACCTCTGGAAACTCTATGTCTGGTCCCCATTTCTGCAGCAGGGGTTGGAACAAAGGCTGTCTCCCTCCACCCTTAAATTCTACATGGATGCCATTGCTGCAAACCATGACCCCATAGATGGCAGGTCTGTGGGTAAGCATGACCTGGTCATCAGGTTCCTCAGAGGGCCAGAAGGTTGAACCCTCCACAGCCCCCCCACTATACCCTCTTGGGACCTGTGCTGAGAGCACTACAGCAGGTCCCTTTTGAACCTTCAGCAGTCGAGCTGAAGTTTCTCTCAAAGTTTGAAAAGAGGGTTCAATCACCTCCAATATTCCATATGCGCTGAAATACTGTCCCTATGTGTAGTCCTCCTGAGATCTCCTACAGGAAGGCTGGACATCCGTACCTCTCTGTTCTTTGAACAGGGACGTCCCAGTGCTCCAGATTTACTGAATGGATAGTGCTTGAAAACAGTAACTGACCTCTTGTAGTGAGTCCCAGCCTAGACCAGACAGAGGGGGCTTGGGAGACTACCGCAGGACATTGGAGGGGTCAGCGACAATGGCAATTTGGTTACTTGGAGTGACCGGCTGAAAGAGATTGTCTCGGTTAAGAGATGTCAGTAGCCACATTCATTCTCTTTAGTGTCTGGGCATCCAGTACACTGAAGCTGCATTTGGGGATGGTTTATGCATTTGTAATGAGCGTCTAACCATAGCAGCGCTGCGATCGCACCTCTCTCTCTTCATGGGGATGGGAGGGGCTACCCCTGTCACGACCCGCCCTGGCTTTTCTGCTTTAAGCTGAACCATCGGTTTACAGAGTGCATCGAGTGCATTCTGCCGGCCAGTCCCTGCAGACCCTTCACTCCTCCTGCAGCAGCTGTTCTGTGTGGCTCCCCAGTGATTTTTCTGTACCATCTTATGACGTGCCCAGCATTTCACTTGGTGCACCGATGGAGGATTAGATGTTGATGGCAGCATTGGGGGGTGGGCAATCATCCTCTAAGGATGAAGATTCGGTGGCAATCTAATGCGGAATCTAATAGGCAGCCAGTGCGGAGACTTTAAAATTGGGGTAATTTGATCATATTTTCTTGTCCTGGTAAGGACTCTAGCAACTGCAATTTGGACTATCTGTAGCTTGTTTATTGAAGATGCAGGACAACCACCTAGCAGTGCATTACAATAGTCCATTCTAGAGGTCATGAATGCATGAACTAGCTTTTCTGCATCAGAAACAGGTAATATGTTTTGTAACTTTGCAATGTTTCTAAGATGGGTATTACTGTTGTACCATGGAGCAATACGTTTTACTCTGACTTTTTTCAATTTGATGGGGTCAACAGGCAGTAGTTACCAATAGTTCGGAAAGGAATTCTGCAAATTCTTGCATGAATTTGAATGGCTCTGGCGGTCTATACACAGTATCTAAGACAGGATATTTCTTTTGCATATCTGGCAGAGTAACATTAAGCTAAAGTAGTTCAAATGAATTAAACCTCTATCCTGCTTTCTGAGTAACATTGAGAAGATCACTGTATATTGTTGCAACACCACCACCACGACTCTGACGGGGCTCATGCTTGTAATAGTAGTTTGGTGGAGTAGACCCATTTAGACCAATATAATCATTAGGTTTTAGCCAGGTTTCTGTTAAGCACAGTACATCAAAACTATTATCTGTGATCATTTCATTCACAATAACTGCTTTGGGTGCAAGTGATCTAATGTTTAGGAGTCTAAGCTTTAAAAATAATAAAATTCCTGGTTTAACTTCGATCAGATTTTTTCTAGATCCTGCATTAAATTTATGTTTTGACCTCACTATTCGGGGAACAGACACAGTCTTTATACACTGGACAATGCAAGTACTATCGTCTAGGCGTTCAGAACAAGAAGCATCATAGCAATCATTTGAGAATGTACTTACTAGTCAGATGGAGCGTAGCGTCCTTGAGATGTTGTCCGATAGCAGTTCCGCTCTGACTCTGCTGGGGTGCAGGCCGTCAGCACAGAAAAGCCTAGGTAGGTCTATACAATGAAAAGATTCCAATTATTAACAAAGAGCAGTTTCTGTTCTTAACACCATGACAGTAACCATTCATTTAGAGCAAGTCTACTGAAACTTTCGTGCCCACGTCGATAAGTGGGAAGTGGTCCTGACACGATGATCCTGGTCGCGGGCGCCGTGCTGCTCAATCAGCCTGCTAAAGTCCCTCTTCAGAACCTCCGTCTGCCGCAGCCTGGTGTCATTCACCCCTGCGTGGAGGACGATTGTGCCGACGCTCTCGCCTTCCTTCAGGATCGCGAGCGTCAGGAAAACAGTGTGTGTGGACTTTGCCTTTAGCTAAGCACAAACGTACCAGACAATGGAATCTCTGAAGATCACAGCGTCGCGTTCCGTCTCGCGGAGGGCAGCGAAGCGGTTCCGGGTGGAGATCTTAAAGCCCGGAGGGGGAGATGTCCATGCCCGGGCCCTGGCTGGTGTCTTCCTCTGCTGTTGGACCCAGGGTCTGTGTCCCGGCGCCGGAGTGAAGGACTGGGGTCTGGGGTCTGGGGTGCATGGGACCTGTGCAGAGAAGCACACGGAGTAGAGGTGGTCAGAGTATCACATTGTATAGACTCACCTGGGAGGATTCCAGAACTGCTCTCCGCTCCTTTAGCTCGGCCTCTCGGTCTCTCCAGCAACTCCCGTATATGCTTCTCCACGGCCCAAATGTGCCGCTCAAACGTGTCCTCCCCTGCGCTCAAGGGTAGAGGCAAATTCGCCATTAAAGCACGTAACCGTGAGTAAACAATAGTAATGTGTAGACAATGCAAACAAGGTTAGCAGCGACCACGCTGCTGCTGCTAATGAGCTAAAGCTAGCGGAGTCAGGAAATCAAAACTAAGATAATGATAGCAAAGCAATCCAGTTGGTTTAGTTGTAAAATACAATGTATTATCCACACGTTATAAGAAGCTAAAATTATTGTTTATAATAGGTTTGTGATTGAAAATAGACAATAAGAAATTAACTTAAGGGAGCTCTCGTCTGTCTGTCTGTCTCTCTCGCTTCACTGTGTAAAAGTATTGAGAAATGGGTCCTAGCGTCTGGAAAAACTGTAATGTGTCAGTTTACATTAAAATTATTTAAATATTTAAGCATAATAAAAAAAAAAATAAGTATGTAATGTGTGACGTTTACTGACTTTTCACTTGAAAAAGTTTGGAATTGGCCGTAATTTTGAAGTTATTTCAGATGAAATTGCATTAAATTACATA